>JBBBDQ010002134.1:3007500-3016780 GCA_037127315.1 Ascarosepion bandense | reverse complement strand
TGTGTGGCGGGTAATGATGTCAAATCCGTGAATGGCGAAGATAATCGAACAAAATATTCTTAATATAAATATATATGTATGTATGTATGTATGTATGTATATATATATATATATATATATATATATATATATATATATATCCAGCCCGTAAACGGCGAGGAAAATCCAACAAGATCAAATATAAATATTAAATCTTATATTTATATAGAGAACTCAATGGATGTTATCCAGAGCAATATGATATTTATAAAGGAAAACTCGACGCATTATTTAGATTGGTAATAAATTATAATTGAATACATCTAAATGATGTATTGAGTTTTCTTTTTATATAATAATAATAATAATAATAATAATAATAATAATAATAATAATAATAATAAAACTTGTCTATTAATTGATATGGCTTGTCCAGCGGATTGTAACATAGCAATCAAGGAATTTGAAAAACTGTCAAAATATAAAGACCTGGAAATTGAAATAGAAAAAATGTGGAAATTGAAAACAAGAGTTGTGCCAGTGATAGTAGGTGCACTTGGAATGATAAAAAATGGAACAAAACAACACATTGAAAGAATCCCTGGAAACCCCAGCTTAAGAGATATACAAAAAATTGTCTTATTAAGTACAGCCCACACACTAAGGAAAACTTTATCTATGTAATGCTAGGAATGATAGGGAAGATAGAAAAACATGAAATGGAGTCATAAAAACACGCCACGACTTGCCTTAGGTCTCCCCGCAGACTTGGTTGGTAGTGAGACCAAAGCAGAAATCGAAATATGATGAAAAATGACATAATAATTATCATCATCACAAGGAACAAGCGAAATTTTGATGAGATCTTTCCAGTAAAAACTAAAATAAACCATCAGTGTCGTCCCAGATTTTTTCCAATTTAATTTCTGGGAATTAATTCAATCTTAGAAAGTAAACGATGATAAAGAGCGGGGGAATCAGAGTTCAAGAACATTCAAACCTTGCAAGCAATCTCTCTGTTTTCAATGCGATGGCTTTCAGGATTTTATGTATATGAACTCAAGAACTTTCACATGATATTAAGAGTGCGACCTTTATAATGATCAATAACAGTCGACACTCAATTCAGTAATTATTCCCTATCATAATCATCTTTTATTTTCTATGATTACATTAATTTCCAGAAATTAAACTTCAAAAGATCTCGGAAGAAACCGGTCGTTTATTTTAGTTTTAGTGTAATAATCTCATTCAAATTACGCTTATTCCTTGCTTTTATATATATATATATATACTAGCAGTATAGCCGGCGTTGCTCGGGTGTAATGAAAGCTTTAAAACTAATCCATGGTTTGTCCTGGAGCTCAGACTCTTTGGACGTTGACATGAAAGACTAAAAAGCAATAGTTGTTTCCAGTTAAATCGAAACCGTAGACTGAAAGAAAAATGAATGGATGTAAGTCAAATTTTGATTTCCTGGTATCGATATCAAATAAGTTGTTTTTTTGTTTTTTTTAATCATATCACCCAAAGCAAGGCGGTAACGCCACTGATGCGCAGGGGGCTACTTAACAGTAAAAAGATTGGAAAAGAGAAAGCCGGAAACTACATCCTAAACAGGGAACAAGGGATGAGCCTCTTCACCTGTTCAAAAGACGTGGGTGGAGTATGAACCGGGCTATTAGTTTTCGTCGTAAACTGAATTTTGAAGGCTAAATAAGTCCTTTGAGTATATGGTATCATTTATTATAATTATACCTACTTAGAGCCAAACCCGAAGCAAAAATAAAAGGGCTGAAAAAATACAGACATACAGGCAGATAAATAGATAGACACACAAACAACTTGCCTTATACACACACACACACACACACACACACACACACATATATATATATATATATATATATATATATATATATATTATCGATTTTCTGCACTATCGTAAGAACTGCAACCTTGAAACTTCTGAATATCGTTTCTTATGTCTTTGTCTATGAGTGTATCAAATTTGATTAAAAACGGACCACTTCTTCTATAAACCGATTTTTTCGATTATCGATTCTCGATATTTATCGGAGGTACCTCGACACAAAATCTAGCTAAGAACACTTGCAGGCGCTTATGGTACAACTGTGAAACTGTTCAAGAAAATCGGTTCAGCCGTTTCGGAGTCTATAGGTAACGGATACACACACAGACACACATACATACACATACAGAGACAAAATTCCATTTATAAGTTTATATATATATATATATATATATATATATATACAGTACTGTGCAAAAGTAACTATTTTATCTTTTATGAGGCATATTAACAGAAAATAAAAAACTTAATTAAAGTAATTTTATTTCATTTACTCAACAAATGCTTTAACAAGAAAAAAGGACTTGTTACAAAATAAATTTAACATTTAGTATAATAGCCTTTTGTTTTGAAGTAATAAAATAATTGCGACAATTTACCAATCGCACCTAGTATATGTATATATATATATAGTACTGTGCAAAAGTATTAGGACAATAACTATTTTATTTTTTATGAGGCATATTGACAGAAAATAAAAAAAAATAATTAAAGTAATTTTATTTCATTTACTCAACAAATGCTTTAACAAGAAAAAAGTACTTGTTACAAAATAAATTTAATATTTTGTATAATAGCCTTTTGCTTTGATCACAGCCTTCATTATGTCAGGCATTGACATTACAAGTTTCTTCAATGTAACTAATGGTATCTCCTGCTAAGCAGCTTTTATTTGTTCGCAAAGTGTGTCTTGCGAAGTAACAATAGATTTATCGATTTTTTTAACCAAAATATCCCATAGATGTTCAACAGGATTGAGATCAGGGCTTTGTATGGGCCAATTCAAATTCCGAAGCCTCCCTTCCTCTTCCTTTTAATTAAATAATTCTTAGAAAGGTTTGGCTTTTCATCGTGTATTTGAATTTTAGTGAGGTTTTTAGGAAAATAACCCTTGTCCTAAAACTTTTGCACACTACCACTAATGTGAAAAAGTGTTAGGACTGGAGTGATTTTAAAGTTTATTTTGATACCTCATAAAAGATAAAATAATTATTCTCCTAATACTTTTGCCCAGTATATATATATATATATATATATATATATATATATATATATATATATAAAGAAAACTCAATACATCATTCAGATTGGTTATAAATTATTATTCATTTTTATGAGTTAAATTGACTCATTTCATCACACAACACTATATTTGTTCAATTCGGTATAAATATTTATACCGAATGGAACAAATACAGTGTAGTCTGATGAAATGAGTCAATTTAGCTCATAGAAATGAATTATAATTTATAACCAATCTAAATGATGCGTTGAGTTTTCCTTTATAAATATCATATTGCTCTGGATAACATCCATTAAGCTCATTATACAAATATATCATTTGATATTTTATATTAATTAAATCTACATATAATGTAGAAATTACTAAAGGATGTAAATAACTAAATTGGAAGGTCAAAAAAGTAGAAAAATAAAAAAATGCTAAAAATGCAAAAGAATGTTAAAAATGATAAAAAATTGGAGTAAATAAAGCATGAAAAATTAGGGACTAAAAGGAATTAATTCGAGTCTTAGTATTTAAGTAAAAATTTTTTCTCTGTCTGCATAGTGTCATTAATTCGTTTCTTTTGTTTAATATTTTAGGATTATATCGTTGTTTTAATATTATTCATGATGATTTTTAAGTAATAGTTCGGTATTTGTTATCTTTTAAAAACCGAAAATATTTGGAGAGGGCTGTACTATTTTGTATCTAATATTATTCAAAGTCAGTTTAAGATTATTGAATTAGGATTTCCAGAGACCATCCGTTGATCCATAGCAGAGCTTAGTATCACTGCCAGAATGTATATTAACTTTGTAAATTATACATATGGTCATACATTGACCGTTAAGTGATCAGGTTTGCTTTTTCGGCAGTTATAATTAATTTTCACTAGCAGTATAGCCCGGCGTTGATCGGTTGTAATGAAAGCTTTTTACTAATCCATGGTTCTGGAGCTCAGACTCTTTGGACGTTGGCACGAAAGATTAAAAGGTTTCCAGTTAAAGCGAAACCGTAGACTGAAAACAAATGAATGGATGTAAGTTAAATTTTGAGTTCCTGGTATTGATTCATATATATATATATATATATATATATATATATATATATATTATGGATATTTTTGCACTATTGTAAGAACTTCAACCTTGAAACTTCTGAATATCGTTTCTTATGTCTTTGTCTATGAGTGTATTAATTTTAACTAAAATTGGACCACTCCTTCTATAACCCGACTTTTCGATAATCGATTTTCAAGATTTTTCTGGGGTACTTCGACACAAAACCTAGCTAAGAACACTCGCAGACGCTTATAGTACAACTGTGTAAATTTTCAAGAAAATCGGTTCAGCTGTTTCGGAGTCTATAGTTAAGGGACACACACACACACACACACACACACACACACACACAGAGAGAGAGAGACAAAGTTCCATTGATAAATATGTTTAGATACTGTTAATGTAATACTCGTGGAGTTACTATACTTTTGCAGATTTGACATGTTTTTATTTAATAACTTATTTATATTTTATATTTAGTTTATATAAAATTTATTTAGTTTATATTAAATTTATTATATATTTTATATAGCGAGATATATTTATCAAAGTTCTTGGTGCAACTATAACTAATCTTGACATTGTTTTTATTGAAAATGATTTTTAGTGTAGGAAAATGATTGAAATATTTGTGGATTAAATTTAGAAAAAAATACCGAAGTTAGTTTTAACGTTATTACTAAAAGGTGAGATGGGCCATAAGATGTTACGCTTATGTGATTTCGGTATGTGATTTACCTCTTTGCTAATATCCGAGTATTCTAAACTTACATTTTGCTTACTTTTAGCTATATATATATATATATATATATATACGCTCTCACACCCTGATTGAGCACTCTGGAGAAATGGGAGATTTTGAAAAGCAGTAGCTACTCATGCGTCTATGCATCGCTCATTCAGTAAAATGAATTACAGCACTCTAGCTATTTGGCGTGTATAATGATAATATATGCGCTAAAAGGTCTGCCTTCTTCTACCGAACGCCCATAGCCCAGAGGTAGAATCGCCGACTGACGCCAATTCGGTCTGGTTTCAATCCTAGGTTAAAAAGCAATTGGAGTCTAACTGTACTGATGAGCTGTGATACAGCAAAACAGATCTGTCTGTGGATGACAATATATATATATATATATATATATATATATATATATATATATATATATATATATATATTCCCACCGGCCATAATTATTAGGCCATCCCAGTGTTTTATAAAATTATGTATTTCATACTAGTTTTTAGTATTTATTGCAAAGTGAAATATTGTAAATGAAAATAAGATGGTTCTTTTGTTAAAACTGCACAATAACATGTGTATCAAATGAATTTATAAATATTTAATAATTATCTATATTGTAGTTACATCAATGAAAAAATGAAGAAAATTTAGGCTGATTCAGACAAGTTCATCTTTGCTTCATTGTCTTGTAAAATCTTGCAAAGTAATAATAACAAAAGAACCATTCTATTTTTATTTAGAATTATCCACTTGGCAATAAATACAAAAAATAGTATGAAATACATCATTTCTTTTAAAAACTGGTGAGACCTGAAAAATTATGGACGGTAGTGTGTATATATATATATATATATATATATATATATATATATATAAAAGAGGGTAGATAAAAAATAATCGAAACTGGTGTTATAAAAGGAAACTACCATACATATGCATGGGTCATTTTAGGAAACGGGTAAATTTTTGTAATCTGAGGAATGAGCATTGATGGAATCTTTGTGGTATAGCGAAACGACCACACACTACACCCTTTCCTTCCTAGAGTTACTATAAACAACAAAAATCAGAACTTTAAACTTAGCTTACTCGACAGAGTTAAAAATAGTTATGAAGTTTTATTTTGGTTGAGAGTGATTTTACTAATCTAAACTCTCTCTTGATCAACTTTCTGCCTCCGGCAGAGAAGAATCCGGACGAGGCTCCGCTGAAGGGTAGAGTCTAGGCTGAGGGGAATAACCAGGTATTACGCAGGTCAAGGGGATATTTTGACTGAGCGTAAGAGCTTCGAGTCCCCACTTTCATTAAACATTGTGTCGCATCCACCTTGGACATCCGCTGTAGTGGGGAGGTGGTTAATACCGAATTAGATTTAATAAAAACGTTATAACTAAATACCTAATCAAACAGATTTAATAAGAATTAAATATACTTAATTATAACTAAATAATAACTAAATGAAATATAAATTTAATAAGAATTATATAAAAAAATTAATAATAAGAACGAAATATAAAATTTAATAAGAACTAAAAATAAAATATAAATAAATTTAATATGAACTAAAAATAAAATATGAATAAATTTAATCTGAACTAAATATAAAATACAAATAAATTTATTGAGAACTAAATATAAAACAATAAATTTAATAAGAACTAAATATAAAAATTGAACAAATTAAATAAGAATTAAATATAAAATATAATTAAACTTCATATGAACTCAATACAAAATATAAATTTAATATAAACTAAATATAAAATATAAATAAATTTAATATTAACTAAATATAAAATATAAATTATTTTAATAAGAACTAAATATAAAATATAAATAAATTTAATGTAAACTAAGTATAAAATATAAATAAATTGAATAAAAACTAAAACTAAAATATAAATAAATTTAATATGATCTAAATATAACATATAAATAAATTTAATATGAATTAAATATAAAATATAAATAAATTTAATATGAACTAAATATAAAACTTGAATAAATTTAATAAGAACTAAACATAAAATATCAAAAATTTAATAAGAACTAAAGATAAAATACAAATGAATTTCATATGAACTAAATATAAAATATGAATAAATTTAATATGATTTAAATATAAAATATAAATAAATTTAATAAGAACTAAAAATAAAATATAAATAAATTTAATAAGAACTAATTATGACTAAATTATAACTAAATAACGAATTAAACACAGTTTGCAAGAACGTTATAACAGAGAGCTTACACGACAGATATAAGGCAGCAATGCTTTTCAAGCTTTTTCATCCGTCAAAATGGGTTTTGCTTCTGACTCGACGTGACTGGTCTGTCTGAGGTAACTAAAATCACTGTAACCCCAGTGAGTGGCATCTCATTATCGACTGCTCACCCACGATCTTCAAATCTGTGCTGATTCATAATGGGAACATGTATCTATCTCTTCCTTTGGATCACTTGTTGAAGTTCAAACAGGAATACAGCGGTGTCAACATATCGCTAAAATTTAAGGTGAACAATCTTGAGGACCCGGTTAAGAAGTCCAGCAAGAAAATAATACAACAACAACCAAAATAGGAAATAACGATATATATATATATATATATATATATATATATATATATGTGTGTGTGTGTGTGTGTAACACAGCAAAATACAAATGCTTGAAACTCTGTTAGTAGAACAAATAAATAGGGGTTAGGAAGTAATACCATAATTGGGAATCGTAATAGTCGTACAGTAGCAGTCTTGTCTATCTCTGCCTATCGCTCTCCGCTGATCTCCTGCGGATCTCTCACACTCTCTCTGATCTCCTCTTGTGAGGGAAAGTATATGTAGTTGTAGGGAGAGTTCAGTCCATTGTAATGGGTGATGCCACTATAACACATCTGTACTGATGAGCCTCTTCACCTGTTCAATAGAAGTCGGTGGAGTGTGAACCGGGTGATAGTTTAGTTTATCTACTCCAACTGAAAAAAATAATAAAGAAAAGAGTGAAAAGATTGGAAAAGAGAAAACTGGAAACCGCATCCTAAACAGGAAACAAAGGATGAGCCTCTTCACCTGTTCAATAGACTTTTATAGAAAAATATGTTTTTTGAAGGAAAAATGTTACCAGCAATACAATTTTTGAAGAACAAATATTACCACCAATACATTTTTGAAGGAAAAATATTACCAACAATATATTTTTGAAGAAAAAATATTACCAACAATACATTTTTGAAGAAAAAAATATTACCAATAATACATTTTTAGAGAAAAAAAATTACCAAAACTACATTTTCGAATAAAAAACAGAAAAACATTTTTAGTTTTTTAAAATAAAGAATAAAATAAAACAAAAAAAATGTTCATTAAAATCTGACTAAATCAACCTTCTCACTAAAACTGAATATTTAAAAAAATACCTTAAAACTCCACCTTTTTGGCACAAAACTACAGAGGTTGATATGCCGTGGAACAAAATTCAAGCTCAAACTCAAACAAATATAAATTCGTATTGAAGATAGAAAGAAGTCCCTTTCCTTGCTAATAAACATTGATCAGTGTTAATCTGCCACGAGTTTCCGAATACAGAGCTTGGATCACCGGTTCTGATAAGTTAAACAACAACGCTGAGTCTAGTCACTACCGAGACAGTGTTCCACTTAAAAAGAAACCCAGCTACTTTAAAATTGATATGCGCGTTATTTAATGGATAATGGCACGGAATTGTTAACTGGAGAGCCGAGGTCCAATTTAAGTTGGGTTCATTGTATTCCCTTATTCATTTAACTGCAAATAACCTTTGGTACAAATCCACCTATTTTCCACACCCACTTAGGGGTTAATAAGTAAGACTTCAATCACTAAACTATTATGATATATGAATATCTTTCACTCTAAAACAATTTCCGGTATTAAATAACATGCAGAAAGGTAAATAAGTTGTATAAATAATAGCAATTTTGAGCAACAGGCTCGGAATGAGAAATTGGAGAGCCGAGTTTGAATTCAAGTTGAATTAGCTGCATTCACATTCGCACCAATAAAGATATTAATCCATCTCTTCTCCCCCGAGCTATGGGCTGAAAAGCAAGACGAATTAGATTCTATAGCTTTTATTGGCAACCAGCTTACCGCAGAAAAGAATGGCAATATACTGCGGGAAAATCTTATGCCTAGACAATCATGTGTCAAAAGAGACATGATCGCCAAAGCGTGTATCGAGCATGGCACTTAAGTGACTGACTGGTTAAATAAAACTGACGACAAATCCCACAAATTTGGCCATGATATATGTGCCTGGTATACCCTTATCAAGCTGGGCGTCAACTTACACTACCGGCGATAATTATCATGGCACCCCAGTTTTTTCTTTAAGAAATGGTGTATTTCAAAATATTTTTAGT
>JBBBDQ010002134.1:2977500-3005000 GCA_037127315.1 Ascarosepion bandense | reverse complement strand
AAATGACCCATTGAGGTTGATATGCCGCAAAACAAAATAAATCCAAACCCAGATATACAAATTGATTTCTTACAAAGAATTCATATTCTATTCATACAAATCTATTGTAAAAATCTCATCGGCATTAAATAACCCATTGAGGTTGATATACCGTAGAACAAAATAAATCCAAACCCAGATCTACAAACTGATTTCTTACAAAGAATACATATTCTATTCATAAGAATCTATTGTAAAAATCTTATCGGCATTAAATAACCCATTGAGGTTGATATGCCGTAAAACAAAATAAATCCAAACCCTGATCTACAAACTGATTTCTTACAAAGAATACATATTCTATTCATACAAATCTATTGTAAAAATCTTATCGGCATTAAATAACCCATTGAGGTTGATATGCCGTAAAACAAAATAAATCCAAACCCTGATCTACAAACTGATTTCTTACAAAGAATACATATTCTATTCATACAAATCTATTGTAAAAATCTTATCGGCATTAAATAACCCATTGAGGTTGACATGCCGTAAAACAAAATAAATCCAAACCCAGATCTACAAACTGATTTCTTAGAAAGAATACATATTCTATTCATACAAATCTATTGTAAAAATCTTATCGGCATTAAATGACCCATTGAGGTTGATATGCCGCAAAACAAAATAAATCCAAACCCAGATATACAAATTGATTTCTTACAAAGAATTCATATTCTATTCATACAAATCTATTGTAAAAATCTCATCGGCATTAAATAACCCATTGAGGTTGATATACCGTAGAACAAAATAAATCCAAACCCAGATCTACAAACTGATTTCTTACAAAGAATACATATTCTATTCATAAGAATCTATTGTAAAAATCTTATCGGCATTAAATAACCCATTGAGGTTGAGATGCCGTAAAACAAAATAAATCCAAAGCCAGATCTACAAACTGATTTCTTACAAAGAATACATATTCCATTCATACAAATCTATTGTAAAAATCTTATCGGCATTAAATAATCCATTGATGTTGATATGCCGTAAAACAAAATAAATCCAAACCCTGATCTACAAACTGATTTCTTACAAAGAATACATGTTCTATTCATAAGAATCTATTGTAAAAATCTCATCGGCATTAAATAACCCATTGAGGTTGATATGCCGCAAAACAAAATAAATCCAAACCCTGATCTACAAACTGATTTCTTACAAAGAATACATATTCCATTCATACAAATCTATTGTAAAAATCTCATCGGCATTAAATAACCCATTGAGGTTGATATGCCGTAAAACAAAATAAATCCAAACCCAGATCTACAAACTGATTTCTTACAAAGAATACATATTCTATTCATAAGAATCTATTGTAAAAATCTCATCGGCATTAAATAACCCATTGAGGTTGATATGCCGTAAAACAAAATAAATCCAAACCCTGATCTACAAACTGATTTCTTACAAAGAATACATATTCTATTCATACAAATCTATTGTAAAATCTTATCGGCATTAAATAACCCATTGAGGTTGATATGCCGTAAAACAAAATAAATCCAAACCCTGATCTACAAACTGATTTCTTACAAAGAATACAGATTCTATTCATACAAATCTATTGTAAAATCTTATCGGCATTAAATAACCCATTGAGGTTGATATGCCGTAAAACAAAATAAATCCAAACCCTGATCTACAAACTGATTTCTTACAAAGAATACATATTCTATTCATACAAATCTATTGTAAAATCTTATCGGCATTAAATAACCCATTGAGGTTGATATGCCGTAAAACAAAATAAATCCAAACCCTGATCTACAAACTGATTTCTTACAAAGAATACATATTCTATTCATATAAATCTATTGTAAAATCTTATTGGCATTAAATACCCCATTGAGGTTGATATGCCGTCAAACAAAATAAATCCAAACCCAGATCTACAAACTGATTTCTTACAAAGAATACATATTCTATTCATACAAATCTATTGTAAAAATCTTATCGGCATTAAATGACCCATTGAGGTTGATATGCCGTAAAACAAAATAAATCCAAACCCAGATATACAAATTGATTTCTTACAAAGAATTCATATTCTATTCATACAAATCTATTGTAAAAATCTCATCGGCATTAAATGACCCATTGAGGTTGATATGACGTAAAACAAAATAAATCCAAACCCAGATATACAAATTGATTTCTTACAAAGAATTCATATTCTATTCATACAAATCTATTGTAAAAATCTGATCGGCATTAAATAACCCATTGAGGTTGATATGCCGTAAAACAAAATAAATCCAAACCCTGATCTACAAACTGATTTCTTACAAAGAATACATATTCTATTCATACAAATCTATTGTAAAAATCTTATCGGCATTAAATAACCCATTGATGTTGATATGCCGTAAAACAAAATAAATCCAAACCCTGATCTACAAACTGATTTCTTACAAAGAATACATATTCTATTCATACAAATCTATTGTAAAAATCTTATCGGCATTAAATAACCCATTGAGGTTGATATGCCGTAAAACAAAATAAATCCAAACCCAGATCTACAAACTGATTTCTTACAAAGAATACATATTCCATTCATACAAATCTATTGTAAAAATCTTATCGGCATTAAATGACCCATTGAGGTTGATATGCCGCAAAACAAAATAAATCCAAACCCAGATATACAAATTGATTTCTTACAAAGAATTCATATTCTATTCATACAAATCTATTGTAAAAATCTCATCGGCATTAAATAACCCATTGAGGTTGATATACCGTAGAACAAAATAAATCCAAACCCAGATCTACAAACTGATTTCTTACAAAGAATACATATTCTATTCATAAGAATCTATTGTAAAAATCTTATCGGCATTAAATAACCCATTGAGGTTGATATGCCGTAAAACAAAATAAATCCAAACCCAGATCTACAAACTGATTTCTTACAAAGAATACATATTCTATTCATAAGAATCTATTGTAAAAATCTCATCGGCATTAAATAACCCATTGAGGTTGATATGCCGTAAAACAAAATAAATCCAAACCCTGATCTACAAACTGATTTCTTACAAAGAATACATATTCTATTCATACAAATCTATTGTAAAATCTTATCGGCATTAAATAACCCATTGAGGTTGATATGCCGTAAAACAAAATAAATCCAAACCCTGATCTACAAACTGATTTCTTACAAAGAATACAGATTCTATTCATACAAATCTATTGTAAAATTTATCGGCATTAAATAACCCATTGAGGTTGATATGCCGTAAAACAAAATAAATCCAAACCCTGATCTACAAACTGATTTCTTACAAAGAATACATATTCTATTCATACAAATCTATTGTAAAATCTTATCGGCATTAAATAACCCATTGAGGTTGATATGCCGTAAAACAAAATAAATCCAAACCCTGATCTACAAACTGATTTCTTACAAAGAATACATATTCTATTCATATAAATCTATTGTAAAATCTTATTGGCATTAAATACCCCATTGAGGTTGATATGCCGTCAAACAAAATAAATCCAAACCCAGATCTACAAACTGATTTCTTACAAAGAATACATATTCTATTCATACAAATCTATTGTAAAAATCTTATCGGCATTAAATGACCCATTGAGGTTGATATGCCGTAAAACAAAATAAATCCAAACCCAGATATACAAATTGATTTCTTACAAAGAATTCATATTCTATTCATACAAATCTATTGTAAAAATCTGATCGGCATTAAATAACCCATTGAGGTTGATATGCCGTAAAACAAAATAAATCCAAACCCTGATCTACAAACTGATTTCTTACAAAGAATACATATTCTATTCATACAAATCTATTGTAAAAATCTTATCGGCATTAAATAACCCATTGATGTTGATATGCCGTAAAACAAAATAAATCCAAACCCTGATCTACAAACTGATTTCTTACAAAGAATACATATTCTATTCATACAAATCTATTGTAAAAATCTTATCGGCATTAAATAACCCATTGAGGTTGATATGCCGTAAAACAAAATAAATCCAAACCCAGATCTACAAACTGATTTCTTACAAAGAATACATATTCTATTCATACGAATCTATTGTAAAAATCTTATCGGCATTAAATGACCCATTGATATTGATATGCCGTAAAATAAAATAAATCCACACACTGATCTACAAACTGATTTCTTACAAAGAATACATATTCTATTCATACAAATCTATTGTAAAAATCTTATCGGCATTAAATAACCCATTGAGGTTGATATGCCGTAAAACAAAATAAATCCAAACCCAGATCTACAAACTGATTTCTTACAAAGAATACATATTCTATTCATACGAATCTATTGTACAAATCTTATCGGCATTAAATAACCCATTGAGGTTGATATGCCGTAAAAGAAAATAAATCCAAACCCAGATCTACGAACTGATTTCTTACAAAGAATACATATTCTATTCATACAAATCTATTGTAAAAATCTGATCGGCATTAAATAACCCATTGAGGTTGATATACCGTCAAACAAAATAAATCCAAACCCAGATCTACAAACTGATTTCTTACAAAGAATACATATTCTATTCATACAAATCTATTGTAAAAATCTCATCGGCATTAAATAACCCATTGAAGTTGATATGCCGTAAAACAAAATAAATCCAAACCCTGATCTACAAACTGATTTCTTACAAAGAATACATATTCTATTCATACAAATCTATTGTAAAAATCTCATCGGCATTAAATAACCCATTGAAGTTGATATGCCGTAAAACAAAATAAATCCAAACCCTGATCTACAAACTGATTTCTTACAAAGAATACATATTCTATTCATACAAATCTATTGTAAAAATCTTATCGGCATTAAATGACCCATTGAGGTTGATATACCGTCAAACAAAATAAATCCAAACCCTGATCTACAAACTGATTTCTTACAAAGAATACGTATTCTATTCATACAAATCTATTGTAAAAATCTTATCGGCATTAAATGACCCATTGAGGTTGATATACCGTAAAACAAAATAAATCCAAACCCTGATCAACAAACTGATTTCTTACAAAGAATACATATTCTATTCATACAAATCTATTGTAAAAATCTCATCGGCATTAAATAACCCATTGAGGTTGATATGCCGTAAAACAAAATAAATCCAAACCCTGATCTACAAACTGATTTCTTACAAAGAATACATATTCTATTCATACAAATCTATTGTAAAAATCTCATCGGCATTAAATAACCCATTGAGGTTGATATGCCGTCAAACAAAATAAATCCAAACCCTGATCTACAAACTGATTTCTTACAAAGAATACATATTCTATTCATACAAATCTATTGTAAAAATCTTATCGGCATTAAATAACCCATTGAGGTTGATATGCCGTAAAACAAAATAAATCCAAACCTTGATCTACAAACTGATTTCTTACAAAGAATACATATTCTATTCATACAAACCTATTGTAAAAATCTTATCGGCATTAAATAACCCATTGAGGTTGATATGCCGTCAAACAAAATAAATCCAAACCCTGATCTACAAACTGATTTCTTACAAAGAATACATATTCTATTCATACAAATCTATTGTAAAAATCTTATCGGCATTAAATAACCCATTGAGGTTGATATGCCGTCAAACAAAATAAATCCAAACCTTGATCTACAAACTGATTTCTTACAAAGAATACATATTCTATTCATACAAATCTATTGTAAAAATCTTATCGGCATTAAATAACCCATTGAGGTTGATATACCGTAAAACAAAATAAATCCAAACCCTGATCAACAAACTGATTTCTTACAAAGAATACATATTCTATTCATACAAATCTATTGTAAAAATCTTATCGGCATTAAATACCCCATTGAGGTTGATATGCCGTCAAACAAAATAAATCCAAACCCTGATCTACAAACTGATTTCTTACAAAGAATACATATTCTATTCATACAAATCTATTGTAAAAATCTTATCGGCATTAAATAACCCATTGAGGTTGATAAGCCGTAAAACAAAATAAATCCAAACCTTGATCTACAAACTGATTTCTTACAAAGAATACATATTCTATTCATACAAATCTATTGTAAAAATCTTACCGGCCTTAAATAACCCATTGAGGTTGATATGCCGTAGAACAAAATAAATCCAAACCCTGATCTACAAACTGATTTCTTACAAAGAATACATATTCTATTCATACAAATCTATTGTAAAAATCTTATCGGCATTAAATAACCCATTGAGGTTGATAAGCCGTAAAACAAAATAAATCCAAACCCAGATCTACAAACTGATTTCTTACAAAGAATACATATTCTATTCATACAAATCTATTGTAAAAATCTTATCGGCATTAAATAACCCATTGAGGTTGATATACCGTAGAACAAAATAAATCCAAACCCAGATCTACAAACTGATTTCTTACAAAGAATACATATTCTATTCATACAAATCTATTGTAAAAATCTTACCGGCCTTAAATAACCCATTGAGGTTGATATGCCGTAGAACAAAATAAATTCAAACCCTGATCTACAAACTGATTTCTTACAAAGAATACATATTCTATTCATACAAATCTATTGTAAAAATCTTATCGGCATTAAATAACCCATTGAGGTTGATAAGCCGTAAAACAAAATAAATCCAAACCCAGATCTACAAACTGATTTCTTACAAAGAATACATATTCTATTCATACAAATCTATTGTAAAAATCTCATCGGCATTAAATAACCCATTGAGGTTGATATACCGTAGAACAAAATAAATCCAAACCCAGATCTACAAACTGATTTCTTACAAAGAATACATATTCTATTCATAAGAATCTATTGTAAAAATCTTATCGGCATTAAATAACCCATTGAGGTTGAGATGCCGTAAAACAAAATAAATCCAAAGCCAGATCTACAAACTGATTTCTTACAAAGAATACATATTCCATTCATACAAATCTATTGTAAAAATCTTATCGGCATTAAATAATCCATTGATGTTGATATGCCGTAAAACAAAATAAATCCAAACCCTGATCTACAAACTGATTTCTTACAAAGAATACATGTTCTATTCATAAGAATCTATTGTAAAAATCTCATCGGCATTAAATAACCCATTGAGGTTGATATGCCGCAAAACAAAATAAATCCAAACCCTGATCTACAAACTGATTTCTTACAAAGAATACATATTCCATTCATACAAATCTATTGTAAAAATCTCATCGGCATTAAATAACCCATTGAGGTTGATATGCCGTAAAACAAAATAAATCCAAACCCAGATCTACAAACTGATTTCTTACAAAGAATACATATTCTATTCATAAGAATCTATTGTAAAAATCTCATCGGCATTAAATAACCCATTGAGGTTGATATGCCGTAAAACAAAATAAATCCAAACCCTGATCTACAAACTGATTTCTTACAAAGAATACATATTCTATTCATACAAATCTATTGTAAAATCTTATCGGCATTAAATAACCCATTGAGGTTGATATGCCGTAAAACAAAATAAATCCAAACCCTGATCTACAAACTGATTTCTTACAAAGAATACAGATTCTATTCATACAAATCTATTGTAAAATCTTATCGGCATTAAATAACCCATTGAGGTTGATATGCCGTAAAACAAAATAAATCCAAACCCTGATCTACAAACTGATTTCTTACAAAGAATACATATTCTATTCATACAAATCTATTGTAAAATCTTATCGGCATTAAATAACCCATTGAGGTTGATATGCCGTAAAACAAAATAAATCCAAACCCTGATCTACAAACTGATTTCTTACAAAGAATACATATTCTATTCATATAAATCTATTGTAAAATCTTATTGGCATTAAATACCCCATTGAGGTTGATATGCCGTCAAACAAAATAAATCCAAACCCAGATCTACAAACTGATTTCTTACAAAGAATACATATTCTATTCATACAAATCTATTGTAAAAATCTTATCGGCATTAAATGACCCATTGAGGTTGATATGCCGTAAAACAAAATAAATCCAAACCCAGATATACAAATTGATTTCTTACAAAGAATTCATATTCTATTCATACAAATCTATTGTAAAAATCTCATCGGCATTAAATGACCCATTGAGGTTGATATGACGTAAAACAAAATAAATCCAAACCCAGATATACAAATTGATTTCTTACAAAGAATTCATATTCTATTCATACAAATCTATTGTAAAAATCTGATCGGCATTAAATAACCCATTGAGGTTGATATGCCGTAAAACAAAATAAATCCAAACCCTGATCTACAAACTGATTTCTTACAAAGAATACATATTCTATTCATACAAATCTATTGTAAAAATCTTATCGGCATTAAATAACCCATTGATGTTGATATGCCGTAAAACAAAATAAATCCAAACCCTGATCTACAAACTGATTTCTTACAAAGAATACATATTCTATTCATACAAATCTATTGTAAAAATCTTATCGGCATTAAATAACCCATTGAGGTTGATATGCCGTAAAACAAAATAAATCCAAACCCAGATCTACAAACTGATTTCTTACAAAGAATACATATTCTATTCATACGAATCTATTGTAAAAATCTTATCGGCATTAAATGACCCATTGATATTGATATGCCGTAAAATAAAATAAATACACACACTGATCTACAAACTGATTTCTTACAAAGAATACATATTCTATTCATACAAATCTATTGTAAAAATCTTATCGGCATTAAATAACCCATTGAGGTTGATATGCCGTCAAACAAAATAAATCCAAACCCAGATCTACAAACTGATTTCTTACAAAGAATACATATTCTATTCATACGAATCTATTGTAAAAATCTTATCGGCATTAAATAACCCATTGAGGTTGATATGCCGTAAAACAAAATAAATCCAAACCCAGATCTACGAACTGATTTCTTACAAAGAATACATATTCTATTCATACAAATCTATTGTAAAAATCTGATCGGCATTAAATAACCCATTGAGGTTGATATACCGTCAAACAAAATAAATCCAAACCCAGATCTACAAACTGATTTCTTACAAAGAATACATATTCTATTCATACAAATCTATTGTAAAAATCTCATCGGCATTAAATAACCCATTGAAGTTGATATGCCGTAAAACAAAATAAATCCAAACCCTGATCTACAAACTGATTTCTTACAAAGAATACATATTCTATTCATACAAATCTATTGTAAAAATCTCATCGGCATTAAATAACCCATTGAAGTTGATATGCCGTAAAACAAAATAAATCCAAACCCTGATCTACAAACTGATTTCTTACAAAGAATACATATTCTATTCATACAAATCTATTGTAAAAATCTTATCGGCATTAAATGACCCATTGAGGTTGATATACCGTCAAACAAAATAAATCCAAACCCTGATCTACAAACTGATTTCTTACAAAGAATACGTATTCTATTCATACAAATCTATTGTAAAAATCTTATCGGCATTAAATGACCCATTGAGGTTGATATACCGTAAAACAAAATAAATCCAAACCCTGATCAACAAACTGATTTCTTACAAAGAATACATATTCTATTAATACAAATCTATTGTAAAAATCTCATCGGCATTAAATAACCCATTGAGGTTGATATGTCGTCAAACAAAACAAATCCAAACCTTGATCTGCTAAACCGATTTCTCATGAAAATATCACATATTCTATTCATACAAATCTATTGTAAAAATCTTATCGGCATTAAATAACCCATTATAACATATGTCAAACAAAATAACCAAACCTTGATCTACAACCGATTTCTACAAGAATACATATTCGACCATACAAATCCATTAAAAATCTTATCGGCATTAAATAACCCATTGAGTTTGATATGTCGCAACAAAATAAACTTAAACTCCTAGATCTACAAACTGATTTCTTACAAAGAATACATATTCTATTCATACAACCTCCCATTGTAAAAATCTCATCGGCATTAAATAACCCATTGAGGTTGATATGCCGTCAAACAAAAATAAATCCAAACCCTGATCTACAAACTGATTTTCTACAAAGAATAAGATTTTATTCATACAAATCTATTGTAAAAATCTTATCGGCATTATACAACCCATTGAGGCTGATATGCCGTCAAACAAAATAATCCAAACTCTGATTCACAAACTGATTTTTACAAAGAATAAGCATATTCGAACACAAATCTATTGTAGAAATCTGGACGAAGAAATAACAACCCATTGAGGTTGATATGCTGTAAAACAAAAATAAATCTAAACTTGATCACAATTGATTTCTTACAGCAAGAATATACATTTTATTCATACAAATCTATTGTAAAAATCTCATCGGCATTAAATAACCCATTGAGGTTGATATGCCGTAAAACAAAATAAATCCAAACCTTGATCTACAACCGATTTTTACAAAGAATACATATTCTATTCATACAAATCTACTAAAATTTATCTACATTAAATAACCCATTGAGGTTGATATGCCGTCAAACAAAGCAACCAACCTGATCTTACAACTGATTTTTGCAAAGAATACATATTCTATTCATACAAATTTATTGAAAACTTGCTCATACCAAATAACCCATTGAGGTTGATATGCTGCAAAACAAAAAATAACCAAACTTGATCTACAAAACTGATTTCTACAAAGAATACATATTCTATTCATAGAAATCCTATTGTATAAATCTTTATCACATTAAATAAACCCATTGAGGTTGATACGCTGTCAAACAAAATAAATCCAAACCCTGATCTACAAACTGATTTCTTACAAAGAATACATATTCTATTCATACAAATTCATTGTAAAAATCTTATCGCATTAAATAACCACGAGTTGATATGTCATCAAAAATAAAATAACCAAACCTTGATCTACAAACTGATTTCAAAGAATACATTTATTCATACAAATCTATTGTAAAAATCTTATCGGCATTAAATAAACCATTGAGGTTGATATGCTGCAAAACAAAATAAATCCAAACCCAGATCTACAAACTGATTTCTTACAAAGAATATATATTCTATTCATAAATCTATTAGAAATCTATTCAGAATAATAACCATTGAGGTTGACAAGTCAAAACAAAAATGTAAATCCAGACCCAGATCTACAAACTGATTTCTTACAAAGAATACATATTCTATTCATATAAATCTATTGTAAAAATCTTATCGGCATTAAATAACCCATTGAGATTGATAAGCCGTAAAACAAAATAAATCCAAACCCGGATCTACAAACTGATTTCTTACAAAGAATACATATTCTATTCATACAAATCTATTGTAAAAATCTTATCGGCATTAAATAATCCATTGAGATTGATATGCCGTAAAACAAAATAAATCCAAACCCAGATCTACAAACTGATTTCTTACAAAGAATACATATTCTATTCATACAAATCTATTGTAAAAATCTTATCGGCATTAAATAACCCATTGAGGTTGATATACCGTAAAACAAAATAAATCCAAACCCTGATCAACAAACTGATTTCTTACAAAGAATACATATTCTATTCATACAAATCTATTGTAAAAATCTTATCGGCATTAAATACCCCATTGAGGTTGATATGCCGTCAAACAAAATAAATCCAAACCCTGATCTACAAACTGATTTCTTACAAAGAATACATATTCTATTCATACAAATCTATTGTAAAAATCTTATCGGCATTAAATAACCCATTGAGGTTGATAAGCCGTAAAACAAAATAAATCCAAACCTTGATCTACAAACTGATTTCTTACAAAGAATACATATTCTATTCATACAAATCTATTGTAAAAATCTTACCGGCCTTAAATAACCCATTGAGGTTGATATGCCGTAAAACAAAATAAATCCAAACCCTGATCTACAAACTGATTTCTTACAAAGAATACATATTCTATTCATACAAATCTATTGTAAAAATCTTATCGGCATTAAATAACCCATTGAGGTTGATAAGCCGTAAAACAAAATAAATCCAAACCCAGATCTACAAACTGATTTCTTACAAAGAATACATATTCTATTCATACAAATCTATTGTAAAAATCTTATCGGCATTAAATAACCCATTGAGGTTGATATACCGTAGAACAAAATAAATCCAAACCCAGATCTACAAACTGATTTCTTACAAAGAATACATATTCTATTCATACAAATCTATTGTAAAAATCTTACCGGCCTTAAATAACCCATTGAGGTTGATATGCCGTAGAACAAAATAAATTCAAACCCTGATCTACAAACTGATTTCTTACAAAGAATACATATTCTATTCATAAGAATCTATTGTAAAAATCTTATCGGCATTAAATAACCCATTGAGGTTGAGATGCCGTAAAACAAAATAAATCCAAAGCCAGATCTACAAACTGATTTCTTACAAAGAATACATATTCCATTCATACAAATCTATTGTAAAAATCTTATCGGCATTAAATAATCCATTGATGTTGATATGCCGTAAAACAAAATAAATCCAAACCCTGATCTACAAACTGATTTCTTACAAAGAATACATGTTCTATTCATAAGAATCTATTGTAAAAATCTCATCGGCATTAAATAACCCATTGAGGTTGATATGCCGCAAAACAAAATAAATCCAAACCCTGATCTACAAACTGATTTCTTACAAAGAATACATATTCCATTCATACAAATCTATTGTAAAAATCTCATCGGCATTAAATAACCCATTGAGGTTGATATGCCGTAAAACAAAATAAATCCAAACCCAGATCTACAAACTGATTTCTTACAAAGAATACATATTCTATTCATAAGAATCTATTGTAAAAATCTCATCGGCATTAAATAACCCATTGAGGTTGATATGCCGTAAAACAAAATAAATCCAAACCCTGATCTACAAACTGATTTCTTACAAAGAATACATATTCTATTCATACAAATCTATTGTAAAATCTTATCGGCATTAAATAACCCATTGAGGTTGATATGCCGTAAAACAAAATAAATCCAAACCCTGATCTACAAACTGATTTCTTACAAAGAATACAGATTCTATTCATACAAATCTATTGTAAAATCTTATCGGCATTAAATAACCCATTGAGGTTGATATGCCGTAAAACAAAATAAATCCAAACCCTGATCTACAAACTGATTTCTTACAAAGAATACATATTCTATTCATACAAATCTATTGTAAAATCTTATCGGCATTAAATAACCCATTGAGGTTGATATGCCGTAAAACAAAATAAATCCAAACCCTGATCTACAAACTGATTTCTTACAAAGAATACATATTCTATTCATATAAATCTATTGTAAAATCTTATTGGCATTAAATACCCCATTGAGGTTGATATGCCGTCAAACAAAATAAATCCAAACCCAGATCTACAAACTGATTTCTTACAAAGAATACATATTCTATTCATACAAATCTATTGTAAAAATCTTATCGGCATTAAATGACCCATTGAGGTTGATATGCCGTAAAACAAAATAAATCCAAACCCAGATATACAAATTGATTTCTTACAAAGAATTCATATTCTATTCATACAAATCTATTGTAAAAATCTCATCGGCATTAAATGACCCATTGAGGTTGATATGACGTAAAACAAAATAAATCCAAACCCAGATATACAAATTGATTTCTTACAAAGAATTCATATTCTATTCATACAAATCTATTGTAAAAATCTGATCGGCATTAAATAACCCATTGAGGTTGATATGCCGTAAAACAAAATAAATCCAAACCCTGATCTACAAACTGATTTCTTACAAAGAATACATATTCTATTCATACAAATCTATTGTAAAAATCTTATCGGCATTAAATAACCCATTGATGTTGATATGCCGTAAAACAAAATAAATCCAAACCCTGATCTACAAACTGATTTCTTACAAAGAATACATATTCTATTCATACAAATCTATTGTAAAAATCTTATCGGCATTAAATAACCCATTGAGGTTGATATGCCGTAAAACAAAATAAATCCAAACCCAGATCTACAAACTGATTTCTTACAAAGAATACATATTCTATTCATACGAATCTATTGTAAAAATCTTATCGGCATTAAATGACCCATTGATATTGATATGCCGTAAAATAAAATAAATCCACACACTGATCTACAAACTGATTTCTTACAAAGAATACATATTCTATTCATACAAATCTATTGTAAAAATCTTATCGGCATTAAATAACCCATTGAGGTTGATATGCCGTAAAACAAAATAAATCCAAACCCAGATCTACAAACTGATTTCTTACAAAGAATACATATTCTATTCATACGAATCTATTGTAAAAATCTTATCGGCATTAAATAACCCATTGAGGTTGATATGCCGTAAAACAAAATAAATCCAAACCCAGATCTACGAACTGATTTCTTACAAAGAATACATATTCTATTCATACAAATCTATTGTAAAAATCTGATCGGCATTAAATAACCCATTGAGGTTGATATACCGTCAAACAAAATAAATCCAAACCCAGATCTACAAACTGATTTCTTACAAAGAATACATATTCTATTCATACAAATCTATTGTAAAAATCTCATCGGCATTAAATAACCCATTGAAGTTGATATGCCGTAAAACAAAATAAATCCAAACCCTGATCTACAAACTGATTTCTTACAAAGAATACATATTCTATTCATACAAATCTATTGTAAAAATCTCATCGGCATTAAATAACCCATTGAAGTTGATATGCCGTAAAACAAAATAAATCCAAACCCTGATCTACAAACTGATTTCTTACAAAGAATACATATTCTATTCATACAAATCTATTGTAAAAATCTTATCGGCATTAAATGACCCATTGAGGTTGATATACCGTCAAACAAAATAAATCCAAACCCTGATCTACAAACTGATTTCTTACAAAGAATACGTATTCTATTCATACAAATCTATTGTAAAAATCTTATCGGCATTAAATGACCCATTGAGGTTGATATACCGTAAAACAAAATAAATCCAAACCCTGATCAACAAACTGATTTCTTACAAAGAATACATATTCTATTAATACAAATCTATTGTAAAAATCTCATCGGCATTAAATGACCAATGAGGTTGATATGCCGTAAAACAAAATAAATCCAAACCTGATCTACAAACTGATTTCTTGCAAGAATACATATTCTATTACAAATCTATTGTAAAAATCTTATCAGCATTAAATAACCCATTGAGGTTGATATGCCGTCAAATAAAATAAATCCAAACCTTGATCTACAAACTGATTTTAAACACAAAGAATACATATTCTATTCATACAAATCTATTGTAAAATCTTATCGGCATTAAATAACCCATTGAGTTGATATGCCGTAAAACAAAATAAATCCAAACCTTGATCTACAAACTGATTTCTTACAAAGAATACATATTCTATTCTTCAATCTATTGTAAAAATCTTATCAGCATTAAATAACCCATTGAGGTTGATATGCCGTAAAACAAAATAAATCCAAACCCTGATCTACAAACTGATTTCTTACAAAGAATACATATTCTATTCATACAAATCTATTGTAAAAATCTCATCGGCATTAAATAACCCATTGAGGTTGATATGCCGTCAAGCAAATAAATCCAAACCTGATCTACAAACTGATTTCTTACAAAGAATACATATTCTATTCATACAAATCTATTGTAAAAATCTTATCGGCATTAAACCCATTGGGTTGATATGCCGTCAAACAAAATAAATCCAAACCCTGATCTACAAACTGATTTCTTACAAAAATTACATATTCTATTCATACAAATCTATTGTAAAAATCTTATCGGCATTAAATAACCCATTGAGGTTGATAGCCAATGAAACAAAATAAATCCAAACCCTGATCTACAAACTGATTTCTTACAAAGAATACATATTCACCAATTCCTTTGAAAATCTATTGTAAAAATCTCATCAGCATTAAATAACCCATTGAGGTTGATATGCCGTAAAACAAAATAATCAACCTGATCTACAAACTGATTTCTTACAAAGAATACATACAATGCTATTCATACAAATCTATTGTAAAAATCTCATCAGCATTAAATAACCCATTGAGGTTGATATGCCGTCAAACAAAATAAATCCAAACCCTGATCTACAAACTGATTTCTTACAAAGAATACATATTCTATTAATACAAATCTATTGTAAAAATCTTATCGGCATTAAATAACCCATTGAGGTTGATATGCCGTAAATAAAATAAATCCAAACATGATCTACAAACTGATTTCTTACAAAGAATACATATTCTATTCATACAAATCTATTGTAAAAATCTTATCGGCATTAAACCCATTGAGGTTGATATGCCGTCAAACAAAATAAATCCAAACCCTGATCTACAAACTGATTTCTTACAAAGAATACATATTCTATTCATACAAATCTATTGTAAAAATCTTATCATTAAATAACCCATTGAGGTTGATATGCCGTCAAACAAAATAAATCCAAACCTTGATCTACAAACTGATTTCTTACAAAGAAGATACATATTCTATTCATACAAATCTATTGTAAAAATCTTATCGGCATTAAATAACCCATTGAGGTTGATATACCGTAAAACAAAATAAATCCAAACCCTGATCAACAAACTGATTTCTTACAAAGAATACATATTCTATTCATACAAATCTATTGTAAAAATCTTATCGGCATTAAATACCCCATTGAGGTTGATATGCCGTCAAACAAAATAAATCCAAACCCTGATCTACAAACTGATTTCTTACAAAGAATACATATTCTATTCATACAAATCTATTGTAAAAATCTTATCGGCATTAAATAACCCATTGAGGTTGATAAGCCGTAAAACAAAATAAATCCAAACCTTGATCTACAAACTGATTTCTTACAAAGAATACATATTCTATTCATACAAATCTATTGTAAAAATCTTACCGGCCTTAAATAACCCATTGAGGTTGATATGCCGTAGAACAAAATAAATCCAAACCCTGATCTACAAACTGATTTCTTACAAAGAATACATATTCTATTCATACAAATCTATTGTAAAAATCTTATCGGCATTAAATAACCCATTGAGGTTGATAAGCCGTAAAACAAAATAAATCCAAACCCAGATCTACAAACTGATTTCTTACAAAGAATACATATTCTATTCATACAAATCTATTGTAAAAATCTTACCGGCCTTAAATAACCCATTGAGGTTGATATGCCGTAGAACAAAATAAATTCAAACCCTGATCTACAAACTGATTTCTTACAAAGAATACATATTCTATTCATACAAATCTATTGTAAAAATCTTATCGGCATTAAATAACCCATTGAGGTTGATAAGCCGTAAAACAAAATAAATCCAAACCCAGATCTACAAACTGATTTCTTACAAAGAATACATATTCTATTCATACAAATCTATTGTAAAAATCTTATCGGCATTAAATAACCCATTGAGGTTGATATGCCGTAAAACAAAATAAATCCAAACCCAGATCTACAAACTGATTTCTTACAAAGAATATATATTCTATTCATATAAATCTATTGTAAAAATCTTATCGGCATTAAATAACCCATTGAGGTTGATAAGCCGTAAAACAAAATAAATCCAGACCCAGATCTACAAACTGATTTCTTACAAAGAATACATATTCTATTCATATAAATCTATTGTAAAAATCTTATCGGCATTAAATAACCCATTGAGATTGATAAGCCGTAAAACAAAATAAATCCAAACCCGGATCTACAAACTGATTTCTTACAAAGAATACATATTCTATTCATACAAATCTATTGTAAAAATCTTATCGGCATTAAATAATCCATTGAGATTGATATGCCGTAAAACAAAATAAATCCAAACCCAGATCTACAAACTGATTTCTTACAAAGAATACATATTCTATTCATACAAATCTATTGTAAAAATCTTATCGGCATTAAATAACCCATTGAGGTTGATAAGCCGTAAAACAAAATAAATCCAGACCCAGATCTACAAACTGATTTCTTACAAAGAATACATATTCTATTCATACAAATCTATTGTAAAAATCTTATCGGCATTAAATAACCCATTGAGGTTGATATGCCGTAAAACACAATAAATCCAAACCCAGATCTACAAACTGATTTCTTACAAAGAATACATATTCTATTCATACAAATCTATTGTAAAAATCTTATCGGCATTAAATAACCCATTGAGTTTGATAAGCCGTAAAACAAAATAAATCCAGACCCAGATCTACAAACTGATTTCTTACAAAGAATACATATTCTATTCATACAAATCTATTGTAAAAATCTTATCGGCATTAAATAACCCATTGAGGTTGATATGCCGTAAAACACAATAAATCCAAACCCAGATCTACAAACTGATTTCTTACAAAGAATACATATTCTATTCATATAAATCTATTGTAAAAATCTTATCGGCATTAAATAACCCATTGAGGTTGATATGCCGTAAAACACAATAAATCCAAACCAAGATCTACAAACTGATTTCTTACAAAGAATACATATTCTATTCATAAGAATCTATTGTAAAAATCTTATCGGCATTAAATAACCCATTGAGGTTGATATGCCGTAAAACACAATAAATCCAAACCCAGGTCTACAAACTGATTTCTTACAAAGAATACATATTCTATTCATACAAATCTATTGTAAAAATCTTATCGGCATTAAATAACCCATTGAGGTTGATATGCCGTAAAACACAATAAATCCAAACCCAGATCTACAAACTCATTTCTTACAAAGAATGCTTCTTCTATTCATATGAACCTATCATACAGAATGACAATTAATAAGCTATTGATGTTGATATACCGCAAAAAAAGGAATAAATCAAACCATCTTGCTATTTCAAAAAACCTGCTAGTAGACATTAATATGCATCTTTTTTAATCATCTCCCCCCGAGCAATTTTGTAACGCCACTAATGCGCAGGGGGTGAAAGGATTAGAGGAGAGTGAAGAGATGGACAAACCAGTTAGAAAGGAGCAAGAGAAGGATGGGCATATAGGTGTGATGACAGTCGCGAAGGTGGTGAGAAAGGAAAGGATCTACAGGACAGTGTGTAAAGAAGTAGGGTCAAGTAGTTAAGAGATGAGCATTGACCTTGCATTTAAATTCCTGGAGGTTGTAGCCGTCAGGAAAGTAAGAATATGGAAGCGAGTTCCACAGGCGGGAAGTGCGAGAGAAGAAGCTGCAGGAGGAGAATTGTTGTCTGCATTTGGTTGATCTAACTGTGAATGTGTGGGATCCAGTTGCCAGTCTGGTTGCACGAGTAAACACCTGTTGCAGAGGCACCAGTGACGTAAGCACCTTGGAGCAGAAGCCGTGGAAGTATTCATAGAACAAACAAAGAGAAGCCACTTCTCGTGTCACGAAGCCACTTCTCGTGTCACGAAGCCACTTCTCGTGTCAAATAGTGTCACTGTGGATTTATAGTCACCGTTCTCAATGGTTCAACCAAATGCTGCCGACAATTCTACTCCATCAGCTTCTTTTCTTGCACTTCCCGCTTGTGGAACTCTTTTCCGTGTACTTTCTTTTCTGATAGCTTCAACTTCCAGAAATTTAAATGCAATGTCAATATCCATCTCTTAGTCACATGAGTCCAGTCCTTCCTATATCACCCTGTATATCTTGTTCTTTTTCCATTTTCTCTCCCTTCGCAACTGTATTCAAACATTTGTTCCCACCCTCCTCTTTCCCTTTCTCTGACACCTCCTGTAACTGGTTCGTCTTTCTCTTCATCCACTTTCTCTCTAAACTTTTACTCTTATGTAGCCCCCGGTGTCGGTACCGGCTTGCCTGGGGTGAAACGATACACTCACAAACCCCTATAATCTGTGCGTCAGATAGTACAGAATTCCATCATATCTGTAGGCAATGTCAGATTGACCTGTCCTATTATTTAATACTAGTGAATAAAAATGTCTTCGTACTAAGAACAATTGCTGTCGCTTGATCCCGATATATCGGATATTAATAAGGCGAAAATTCGTGTAACATGAATGTATTGAGTTAAAGAAACAGGCAAAATAATTTCAGATCGAATTAAGCAGGCGTAATTAAACTGTAGTCAATCACGTCAAGGCAGCGGCAGATTTAATGAAGTTATTGAATCATCAAATTCAATCGATACATAATTAATCAAATAAATAAAGACTGTAAGTTCAAATTAGATCGAACGTTCATGTAGGCACGAGGATCAAGAATCGCTCATCTTATTGATTATTTGGACACTCATTTATAGCAAGATGTATTTCGGTTTAATCTTAAAACGAATGTTTCGTCCATTTCAATTATCGATTAAAAATGACTATAACGCTGTCCTATAATAGTTATTACATTTTCATATTTGACTTTTAATTATTGGCCACTCTTACAATACGTTAGCTTGATTGTTTAAGCGATAACGGAAGGCGGTAACGCCACTGATGTGGAGGGGGCTACATAAGAGTAAAAAGATTAGGTAGAAGAGAGTGAAGATAAAGACGAACCAGGAAAAAAAGCAGTAGTCAAATTTCAAATGTACTCTTACAAACATATAAGTAATTAAATGTACGAATTGATAAACAAAAATGGAAAGCAATGAGCGAAAATTAGCCGTTCAAATTATCCATAAAAGTCAGTCAGTTAAGTGCTATACGCTTGGGCGATCATGTCTCGAAAGAGACATGACTGACCGGGCAGAAAATTATCCCGCAGTAGGTTGCCATTGCTTTCTGCGGTAGACTGGTTGCTGACCAAGGCTATAGAACCCAATCTGTCCTGTTATTTAACCTATAACCAGAAGGAAGAGACGGATTAATACCTTTCCCAAGGGTATTTGCGCGTAAGTGAATACAATGGATTCAACTGGAATTCGAACTCGGCTCCCGGGTTTCTCTTTCCGAGCCGATATCCACTGTACCACAACGCACAACCTAAGACGTGGTTAAAATAATAGAGCAAATTTTCATGAACTGTAGTATAAGACGACTCATTTTTAAACGTATCACCCCGAGCAAGGCGGTAACGCCACTGATGTGCAGGGAGGGGGGCTACATAAGAGTAAAAAGATTAGGTAGGAGAGAGTGAAAGAGAAGAGAAAGACGAACCAGTTAGAAAGGAGCAAGGGAAGGGTGAGAATACAGGTTTGATGACAGTTGCAATGGTGGAAAGAAAGGAAAAGCTATACAGGGTGGTGAAGAAAGATCTAGAGTCAAGTGGTTAAGAGATGGGAATTGACATTGCATTTAAATCCCTGGAGGTTGTAGCCGTCAGAAAAGCAAGAATATGAAAGCGAGTTCCACAGGCGAGACGTGCGAGAAAAGAAGCTGAAGGAGTAGAATTATCGTCTGCATTTAGGTGATCTAACTGTGAATAGATGAGACCCAGTTGCCAGTCTGGTTGCACGAGTAAACACCTGTTGCAGAGGCACCAGTGACTTAACTTCGTTGGAGCCGAAGCCATGAAAGTATTTACAAAACAGACAAAGGGAAGCCACATCCCGTCAGTGGGAAAGTGGCTGGAGTCGACCCGCCAAGTCGGTACCTATCACATTACTGATTCTCCTTTGGAGCCTGTTAAGAACACTGAGATGAACAGCAGGGGCGCCTGACCATATATGGCAGCAGTACTCCATGCACGGATGAATGGTTGATTTGTATATATGCTGGGTGGATTCAGGCGGGAAAAACCTCCTGGCCCGACACAGTGACCCAATCTTCTTAGCAGTGGATTTAGCTATTGACGCAACGTAGTGGTTCCACTTAAGATCAGAAGAGAGGGAAAGGCCGAAGAGGCGGAGTGTATTGCTCTCAGGGAGACTCGCGTGGTCCATGCATGGGTGGCAGGAGAGGTTGCCTGTGATGATTGACAGACAGCAGCTTTGTTTTAGATGCATTGAAATTTACAAGCCACTTCTTACCCCAATTGACCACAGAATGTAGATCCCTCGAAAAGATTAGCAGCGTGATTATGTTTGTTCGCCGCACCGGGTTTCTTACTGATGCGGGAGAAATTGTGGTGTCATCTGCGTAGATGCCTACTTGGCTCTTGATCTCGTCTGGGAGATCATTTATGAAAATAAAGAAGAGCGTCGGGCCTAGGATAGAGCCATGAGGGACACCAGCGTTTGTGCTGTAGGATGTAAAAAAGAAGGAAATTGCTTGCGTTTATTGATCTTCGATCTTCCTAATCAACCGAGGAGAAAAATATGTACGCAAATATGTACAACCCCCACCAAATATCCAGCATTATAAATCGCAGACAGAAAACATTTCGACTTTCTGTTTGTAAAGGGAAGGCTGCTTGGACATCATATAGATGTTAATGTGCTAATTTGAAACTTAATGTTTCCAGCTGTTTAGATGCTGCGAATTAATAAATGTTTAACAACGTGGACTATGCAGTTGGTGAATGTAGTTCATATTCTGAGTTGTCTTTGCTAAAATTAATTTGATTGCATGTGCAACGGATATCGGCTTGAAATGAAAAATTGGAGATCCGCGTTCGAATCCCAGTCGGTTCCGTTGCAATTTTTTGCGCTAATATCATTGAGAAAGGCATGAATCCATCTTTTCTTTCTCCCTATGGGCTGAATACCAGGGCAGATTGGGTTCTTTAGCACAACTTGGTTCGAAACCAGTCAGCTGCCGAATAAAATGACAACCAACCGTGGAAAAAATATTTTGAACGCTCTCTTACAACATTCAATAAGCCAGCATGAAAGAGTTAACTCATGAAATGAACATGTGTATCTAAACGTATGTATAAATGGAACTTTGTCTGTGTCTGTGAATGTGTGTGTGTCTGTGTGTGTGTCCGTTACCTATAGACTCCGAAACGGCTGAACCGATTTTCTTCAAAATTTACACAGATGTCCTATAAGCGTCTGTGAGTCTTCTTAGCTAGGTTTTGTGTCGAGGAATCCCCGATAAATATCGAAAATTGATAATCGAACAAATCGGGTTATAGAAGGAGTGTCAGATTTTAATCAAATTTGATACACTCATAGACAAAGACATAAGAAACGATATTCATAAGTTTCAAGGTTTCAGATCTTGCAATAGTGCAAAAAATAGATAATATATATATATAAAAGTTAAGATGTTTGTGTGTGTGTCTGTTTATCTGCCAGTATGTCTGTATTTTTTCAGCCTTTTCATTTTAGCTTTTGCTTCGGGTTTGGGTCTAAGTAGGTATAATTGTAGTTCTTAGTCTCTGCCATGATACCATTTACTCAGAGGACTTATTTAGCCTTCAAAATTCAGTTTACGACGAAAAAACTTATTTGATATCGATACCAGGAAATCAAAATTTGACTTACATCCATTCATTTTTTTTTCGGTCTACGGTTTCGCTTTAACTGGAAGCAACTATTGCTTTTTAGTGTTTCGTGCCAACGTCCAAAGAGCCTGAGCTCCAGGACCATGGATTAGTTTTAAAGCTTTGATTACACCCGAGCAACGCCGGCTATACTGCTAGTATATATATCATTCATATGCGCAGTCTGTTACATTTCAGAGTAAGCGAATGCTTCTTAATATGCTTAAGAAAGGCATGAAACCGTTTCTCTTTTTCAGTCAACTGGGTAAAATAAATATTTTTTTACCAGTTGTGACTAAAAATTTCGTTTTTTAAATAAAATTGATCCTTGGTCTTGAAGAGGTTATGATATCATTCAAGGAAGCACTCACGAGGTTGTGAAACAATGTTTCAGTGAAACTAGCAGTTAGAATCCAGGTGAAAAGCCATGATATATCCACGGCATCAATTGTTTGATGCCGTGGATATATCATGGCGTGTCTTTGTGTAATCCTATTTCTACATATGAAAAAAATATAATTCTCAGTTTAATACGACGGAGCGAAAGAAATTAACGTTAGTGGTATTGTTGATTTTGCAGTTTATTGTAAATCGCGATATGAGCACTGATTAGAAATATTCAATACTCAGATGCTTGTAAAATCTGGAAAATAGAAAACCTAGCTGGATATTGGGGAGAAAGGAAAAATATATTTTTCCCATTGTTATTTAGAATCGAATTTTGGGCCAGTGGAAGGGAGAAATGGCGATAGTCACAACAAATTGTCAAAAACTTTTGATGAGGTTAAGAAGGTCAGAACTTGACTATTAGAACATAAATAGATTATAAATCTCTAGAGTTAAAATTTCCAAGCTAAAGGCTGGATTTGCTGACATAATCAGTTGAATTAAGAAGAAGGGGACGAAGAGAAAATTATGTCAGATGAAGTAACTATTCGAATTAATGGTGAAGATATATGGTGCGTGTACTTTGAACTTCGGAAGTTATCAGTGTAGCTATAGGGTGCGTGTTCTTTAGACGTCTGGGTTCATTCCTTTTCAGCTGTCCAGGGTCACCAGTTTAACTATAGGGTGCGTCAACCATGCCTAGTACAAGGCCACTTCTAAACATGGCCGACAATCCCTGCATTTAAAGATATCATCAGGTTGTACAAAAAAATAAGTAGAATTTTGTTTAATATAAACATAAATGCGTAAGAAGAAAATGTTCAAGTAATGAGTTAAGGAGTTCAAGAGTTGTAGAAATGTTCGTAGTAGTAATTTGTTGGAACGTGTTTCTGAGTACGCATGTATGTATGAGCGGTTGTTTGGTAGGAATGCCTTTGAAGGAGAATAAGTAAAAGGAATCGGCACACGAGAAAGAAGGAGAAAAAGGACGATGTGCGACACGACCTTTGTCCGAGTCTGCTTGAAATTTCTGCCTTGTTACATTTTAGCTTATCGTCTATCCTGCTTCCATCTGTCTGAGTGAGAAAATGAGTTTGTCCGAGCACTTTCCATGATAGTAGTGATAGAGCTGTGAGAGGGTCGCCACATCCAGGATTTAGGAGAGAGGATGAGTTCGTCCGAGCACTTTCCACAAAAGTAGAGACAGAGAAGTGAGAGGGCCGCCACATCGAAAATTAAGGAGAGAGGAAGAGTTCGTCCGAGCACTTTCCACAAAAGTAGAGACAGAGAAGTGAGAGGGCCGCCACGTCGAAAATTAAGGAGAGAGGATGAGTTCGTCCGAGCACTTTCCATAAAAGTAGAGAGAGAGAGAGAGAGAGAGAGAGAGAGAGAGAGAGAGAGAGAGAGATGTGAGAGGGCCGCCATATCTCACCTTAAAGAGAGGGGTTGAGTTGGTCCGAGCATTTTCCATTCTTAAATCAGTGGTTAACTGGGGCAAGAAATGGCTTGCAAATTTTAATGCCTCCGAAACAAAATTGATCTCCTTTAATCACCATAGTGATCAATTTTGTTTCGGAGGCATAAAACTTCCTGATAGCTAAAATGATATCTGAACAAGTCTCTTGGAGAGCCACGCCCTGCACCTCTTTGGTTTCAATTTTTCAAACAACTTGAAGTGTATTGACTAATTCTTCAAAAATTTAAATACATATTCTCGTTCCTTAATTTTTTTATGGTATTCTCTATTCTCTTCTTAATAAATGCTATTCTTTTTATCATATTGTTTCATAGTGAGTAACGTAATTTTAGTACCTTTTACAACTTATTATTTTTATCAATTAATAGATGACCTGCCGAGGTTATCTTGAAAATATTTTCATAAAAGTCTAATCTATATATATACATAAGGAAATCTGTGAGTCTGTGTGTGACTGTTCCCTATGCACGCTTACATTTCTTCAGCTACGCCATTCAAACTTTCTAGGGACACAAATCTAAAGGAACGCCAGGTCGATACATACTTTTTGAGTTCAGCAATTTTACCTTTCGCACTTTTTGGCCAATGGAGCCGATTGCTTACATTTACTCGGTAAAACATCTAAGATCTAAAATGGTTGATGAATTACGTCAGAGAAATCAAATCACACGTGTCAAATGCGACTAAAATATTTTTTATTAAAAAAAAGAAAATGAGCCTTTATATTTAATTTTTGATCTGACGTTTTAAAAATTCATTTTGTCAACAGAAAAATGTAAATATTTTTCCCCGTAATTTTGAAACAAATAAAATATTTAAAAAAATGTGCTTTTCAAATAAGAACAAAATATGTAAAAAAAAAAATGCCGGTTGTTAATCTAAGTATTTAAGTCTTTTTTTTTCAGATTTAATATTTCATACTTCAGAAAATAAAATTTAAAAAAATAAAGCTTTCTTTGGTTAAATATTTTATGCAGGAAATCAACTGTCTGTAATTCGTGTGACATTAATGTAACTTTTTCCTTTAAAATTAAATGTCTACATTTTAAAATATTCTTCGAAATTTTCTGAACTGAGAGCGTAATAGTTTTTATATTTCTAATTTCAGTAAAACAATATAAATAATTTTTATTTTTATGTTAAATTCATTTAGTCAACAAAAATGTAAATATTTTCCCCCGTAATTTTCTCCTAGTACTAAAATGTTCTGAGTTGCACGGGCAACACCAGGCAATAATGCTAGTTTAATATATATTAGAAAAAAAACAAAAACACGAAAATTTTAAGAGAAACCATTTATTTTCGTTACTTCCTCAGTGTAGAAGTCTGAGAGAATAGAATTTCAACGATGGTTTATTTAATGTATTAAGGAAATTAAGAATCCAAATATTCCATGCCATGATAATAATTAATAATTATAAACATTAACTTCTAAATGAAATCCATTAACCCTCTAGGGCCATTCGTATCAGAGGGTTAATAGATGGATAGATAGATAAACAGACTGATATTAACCCTCTAGGGCCATTCGTATCATATTTGATACAGTATGAAAACAAGCCTTGAAAGAAATATTTTCCTGAAAAATTTTTTAAGAGAAATATTTTATAAATTTCAAATGAAAGCAGTACTGACTGCTCAGTCAATGAATACCAAATGTTTCCTTATAGGGAAATACCAAATGTTTCCTTATAGGGAAATACCAAATGTTTCCTTATAGGGAAATACTGTATCAAATATGATACGAATGGCCCTAGAGGGTTAATAGATAGATAGATAGATAGATAGATAGATAGATAGATAGATAGATAGATAAACAGACTGAGATTAACCCTCTAGGGCCATTCGTATCATATTTGATACAGTATGAAAACAAGCCTTGAAAGAAATATTTTCCTGAAAAAATTTTTCAGAGAAATTTTTTATAAATTTCAAACGAAAGCAGTACTGACTGCTCAGTCAATGAATACCAAATGTTTCCTTATAGGGAAATACCAAATTTTTCCTTATAGGGAAATACTGTATCAAATATGATACGAATGGCCCTAGAGGGTTAAAGAATTAAATTCACATTGTGTTTATTGCATAATGTAAGAACTAAAATATTTCATCCATGTAAATCTTAAGAGGCTGAGTTTTCCCCTCCATCTATGGGTGTAATAGGTAGGA
>JBBBDQ010002134.1:2955000-2975000 GCA_037127315.1 Ascarosepion bandense | reverse complement strand
AGACGTGGTATATTATATAGGGTAAATGGATAGCAGAGCAGGGTTTGGGAAAATAACAGGATAAGAATATTAGAAGCAACAAGAAACAGAGAGAGGTGGAGGGAAATGATCGTTTACGTCATGAAGGGATACGTCACATAAAAGAAAGACACCTTCAAAAACAACGTATGCTCAGTTTTTGAGCGCCAACCCGACATTTCAATTCCTCCATTTTGTAAAATCTTCATTTGTTCTCCTTATCATCGAGTAAAGGTTTTAAAATAGCAAACGGATTGATTTAGTTCGTTCTTTGATTTTCTTTTTTGAAGATTGTTGATTCTTGTCTCGTCTGATTAGTTTTAAAAATATACTCAATTACATGTATCTTCTGTGCACTTAATATTCTATTTAAATGACGTGAATGACTTTCGCTATCACATAAAAATGGAAAAGATAATTATGATTTGAGGTCTGGTCAACAAATCGAATCAGATTTTACAAGGATATGGTGGCACGGTGGAAAAATGGATGGCGACTCTGATCTGGGAATCGAGAACCGAGTTCAAATTTACGTACGTGCCAATACCTAGGAAAAGGTATGAATCCGTCCCTTAATTAACCCCATATATGAGTCAATAGGAGGACAGACTGGTTTGACCTTGGTTGGTAACCAGTCTACCGCGGTAAGAATTAACAATCTACTACCGGAAAGTTTTATCACCTTATGCAGTTGGGGGCCGCATGTGAAGCTAAAAATTCCCATGAAGAATCTAGAGAAAAATCTGATTCAACCCGCTTAGGCCAGGTGAATGCTTCTGCATCTAAAGAAAATATACATAATCCTTTTAGCAACAGACATGTTTAATTCCCTATAGTACCAATATATATATATATATATATATATATATATATATATATATGTATATGTATGTATATATATATAAATTATAAAAGGATTAATTCAATGATGTTGGATGATCATTTCGATATGAAAATCCCCACGGGGGATAACACATCACCTCAGCAACAGAAAAATCCTTTCAGAAACTGGAGAAAAATCAGTCTAATTTTCCTTTTTAAATAGATTTGCAAAGAAATTAAAAAAGAAAATAAAAAAGAAAAAGAAAATAAAGATAAAACAAAATAAAATCAAATATACAAGAAAAGAAAAAATTGACATCGTCTGGGTTCGCAAAAAAAGGAAAGAGAATTGTAACTTGAAAATTAACAGACGGCCGTGTTGTAAGGTTAAGCAACACGTAAAAAAAGTGGGAGATAAGAGAGATAAAGGAAGAAAGGGAGGGAAAAAGAAAAGAAAAGAAAGAAAATTTTTGTTTATATATTACAGACGCTGGACATATTAAAAAATCTGCGGATGACTATATATATGCTTTATATATATATATATATATATATATATATATATATATATATATATAGTCATCCGCAGACAGATCTGTTTCGCTGTATCACAGCTCATCAGTACGGTTAGATTCCGATTGCTTTTTTACCCAGAATTATTAGCATTAGACACGCCCAATAGCCATAGAGCTCTAATTCATTCTTGAATGATCGATGCTATATATATATATATATATATATATATATATATATATATATATATATATATTTAATCATTTCACCCAGAGCAAGGCTGAAACGCCACTGATGTGCAGGGGGTTACATAAATGTAAAAAGATTAATTAGAAAAGAGTGAGGAGTACAAACTAGTTAGAAAGGAACAATAGAAAGCAGGTGCGATGACAGATACATAGGTGGAGAGAAAGGGAAGGTTATACGGGGGTGGGGAGAGAGCTAGAGTCCAGTGGTTAGGAGATGAGTATTGACTTTGCATTTAAATTTCTGGAGGTTGTAGCCGTCAAGAAAGCAAGAATACGGGAGCGAGTTCCACAGACGGGAAGTGCGAGAGAAGAAGCTGCAGGAGTAGAATTGTAGTCTGCATTTGGCTAACCTGACTGTGAATGGGTGAGACCCAGTTGCCAGTCTGGTTGCACGAGTAAACACCTGTTGAGGAGGCATCAGTGACTTAAGCTCGTTATATATATATAAGAATAAACCTAGATAGGTCTGTTGGCTCTAAGTTAGATTTATTCTTGTTTGTTTGCTCAACTAGTGTATTGAGTGTTTTAGTGTTAGGGTTCTCGTCTCGGGTTTTTTTTCTTTTCAATGAGTATTTTGACGTATGTTCAAGTACTTAGTTTATTTCTTTTTCATTTCCCCTTTTTTTCCCCTCCGCTTTTATACTCGGTTGGTTTTTAGAGACGGATTGAAATATATTATAACAGTTATTAATATTATTATTATTATTATTGTTATATATATATATATATATATATATATATATATAATCTCGGACCAAATTTTCATGTCGCACAGAAACCTAATTCAATGTTTAAACAAATGGAAATTGAAGCTTTATACTAACAAATACTTCAGCTCGAACAAGACAACCATATTACTACACAGGTAGGCTTAAAAGAATTACTCAAAGCTGAATGAATCAAACACCGTTACCATAACAATCCTAATGATATTATAAATACGCCTCTCATAAAAGCAGCCACACATCTCAAAAATAACAAAAATATTGTTATCCGACGTGCCGATAAAACCAATACATTTTAAACAGACAGAAATATCACTCCAAATTACAGGCCATTCTGGACGATCATAATAAATTTAAAAAATTAACTAGTAATACCACCACCCAACTTAAAAAACACTTTAATAAACTTATTACTGCAAACAATGCTGAAATAGGATCCTATAAACTTCAAAAGATTATAGGTGACTATCAGCCCACCTACCTTTATGGAAATGCAAAAATAAAATAAAAAAGTTCCCCTCTGACCTATCATTTCTCAAATACCCTCTATATAACCTTTCCAAAACACTTAGCAAACTAATGACTCCCTATCTTCCTGGTAAATATAGTATTAATTCCACGGACGAATTTTTACAGATTCTCCACTCCGTAAAACCTAAGAATCAAATAATTGCATCTTTGGATGTCCAGAACTTATTCACAAATGTTCCCGTCCAGGAAACAATTGACAATCATTATCCGTGATGTATACAATCATGCTACTCTCCCATCAATCAATATTAAACCCACTATATTAAAAAAATTATTAGCATGCACCACACAAGTACACTTTCACGATCCCTTAGGCAATATTTATACACAAATAGATGGTATTGCGATGGGATCTCCTTTAGGTCCCCTCTTTTCTAATTATTATATGGCAAATCTAGAAAATAAAATAATTAATGACAACAATAAACCCTCTATATATGTAAGATACATCGATGACATCTTTGTTTTAGCTAAGAATATCGATCAAATTAAATATCTTAAAAACAAATTTGAAAGTCACTCCGTCCTCAAATTTACATTAGAACTCAATATTAATAACAAAATCCAATTCCTTGATGTATTCATTGATTCTAGCACACATAAATTTACTACTTCTCTATATAGGAAACCAACTAGCATAAATTGGTGTCTTCGTAATTATAATAGTGAATGCCCCCAACGATATAAGTTAGCTGTTATAAAAAACTTACTTCAACGCACACAAATGATATCTTCTTCCAAATCTATATTTTATAGAGAATTACACAACATTAAGCAAACACTAGTCAATAATGGATTTCCTAACTCCGTTATTGATCAACAAATTAAAATGTATATCAACAAAATTAACAATAGCTCTAACAATAATGATAATATTAATAATAATGGTTTACATCAAAATAAACATAACACTATTAACTTATACTATTGCAACCAAATACATAATAATTTTAAACAAGTTGAAAAAACTCAAAAACATAATACGTAGAAATGTTAAACCAGTGGAAAGTAATAATCAAATTAAACTCATTATATATTATAAAAAACTCAAAACAATTGACCTCATAGTCTATAATAACCCAACAAGCATTAAACTAAATTCTTTACAAAAAACCAATGTAGTGTACCAATTTACATGCCCATTCAGAGATTGCATCTCTGATACCAATATTGGTTTTACTACAACCACGCTCTCCCGTAGACTTACATGTCATCTTTCTGATCAGAGTACTATTAAACAACATTTCTCTGAAAATCATAAACATGTAGGTAATATCAGACAGATTTTGGTCAACATATAAATATATACTAATGCGATTGGTAAATTGTCACAATTATTTTATTATTTAAAAGCGAAAGGCTATTAAGCTAAATATTAAATTTATTTTGTAACAAGTATTTTTTCTTGTTAAAGCATTTGTTCAGTAAATCAAATAAAATTACTTTAATTAAATCGTTTATTTTCTGTCAATATGCCCCATAAAAGATAAAATAGTTCTTGTCCTAATACTTTTGCACAGTACTATAATTATTTGATATCGGTTCAGAATGAAAATTCAGATAGCCGAGTTCGAATACCAGTTGAATTCGCTGCATTCACTTACGCACAAATACAATTAGAAAATGATGTGCTCTGTCCCTTCAGGGCGTAGGCAATAATGTCTTTCCACGTCTCCTTTATCCCTGGTGGCTCTTAGCACGCTTTCTCCTGTCACACCACGCAAACCTCAATCTGACATCTACCTGAACAGGCTCTTCAAATATGTTATCCGCTGCTTTTCTCTGTCTATTTTCCTCCATCTGACCTGTTAGTATCAGGTTCTCCAAGCTCTCTTTCCTCATTGCATGTCCCAGGAACTTTAGCTGTCTCTTCTTGATGCTCAGTATTAATTTCTTTTTCGTTTCCATCCTTTTCCGAAACCTCATCATTACTCACAGGCTCAATCTATGATATCCTCAACAACCTTCTGTAGAGCCACATTTCAGTTGCTTCAAGTTTTCTTTTTCATCTTTGATGATATTATACAGCATTCACTGTCATAATTAAGAACTGACATCACATATCAATCCAATACTCTACTCTTTGTTTCTAGTGAAATTGTCCCGTTTCTTAATACTCAGCTCTTGCAATGCATCCTTGTGCATTTGGATCACAGGAATATAAATGTATAGAAACTGCTGTGACCACAAAGTGAGGGATCAGTTTATATATTGATTGTAATATGAAATTGATACCCCAATTTATATCCAGTATGCGTCTTTAGAACCATATTTCAATTGCTTCAAGATTTTCTTTCATCTTCGAAGATATTGTCCAACATTCACTGCCATATTGAAGAACCGACATCACATAGCAATCCAGTAGTCTCTTCTTTGTTTCTACTGAAAATTTTCTTGTCTCTTATTACTCTGCTCAGCTTCTGGAATGCATCCTTGGCAATTCCATTAAGTTATCTGATCACAGTGTCGCACTTTTTGCCTTCCATTAAAATACTTGATAAGTACTTAAATCTTTGTACTTTATTTTTTATTCCCAACCTGTAATTGGCATACCATTGTTAAAATTCTGACCTGTGAATATCAGATTCTCTAAGCCCTCCTTCTTCATTATATGTCCCAAGAACTTCAACAGTCTTTTCTTGATGCTCAGTATTAATTTCCTTTTTGTCTGCATCCTTTCTAAAACCTCATCATTTCTCACATGCTCGATCCCTAATATTCGCAGCATCCTTCTGTAGAACCACATTTCACCTGCTACAGGTTTTTTCTTCATCTTTGATTATATTGTCCAGCATTCACTGCCATATTAAACAACTGACATCACATAGCAATCTAGTTCTCTTTAAAGTTTTAATAAACCATTTTTGTAGAACTAAGATGGTTGGACAGGCTCATCGTTGTCTTCGAATTATTGCAACGTTGCGAAACACTGTAACTAAATACATTTTCACCATGCTTAAACTGCATTCAAAGGCAGCGTATTTGCGACGTTGCAACTCAACATACGAGCAAAGTTACAATGTAATTTATTTGCAACTAGCAGTATAGACCGGCGTTGCTCAGGTGTAATGAAAGCTTTAAAACTAATCCATGGTCCTAGAGCTCAGACCCTTTGGACGTTGGCACGAAAGACTAAAAAACAATAGTTGTTTCCAGTTAAAGCGAAACCGTAGACTGAAAGAAAAATGAATGGATGTAAGTCAAATTTTGATTTCCTGGTATCGATATCAAATAAGTTTTTTCGTCGTAAACTGAATTTTGAAGGCTAAATAAGTCCTCTGAGTAAATGGTATCATGACTGAGACTAAGAACTACAATTATACCTACTTAGAGAGAAACTCGGAGCAAAAAGTAAAATAAAATGGCTGAAAAAAATACAAACATACAGGCAGATAAACAGGCACAAACACAAACATCTTGCCTTTTATATATATATATATATATATATATATATATATATATATATTCGATTTTCTGCACTATTGAATTGAAACCTTGAAACTTCTGAATATCGTATGTCTTTCTCTATGAGTGTATCGAATTTGATTAAAATCGGACCACTCCTTCTATAACCCGATTTATTCGATTATCGATTTTCGATATTTATCTGGGGTACTTCGACACAAAACCTGGCTAAGAACACTCGCAGACGCTTATAGTACAACTGAGTAAATTTTTAAAGAAAATCGGTTCAGCCGTTTCGGAGTCTATAGGTAATGGACACACAGACACACAGACACACACACAGACACACACACACACAGACACACAGACACACACACACAGAGACAAAGTTCCATTTATAAATAAGTTTAGATTCAGGTTAGATTTCATGCAAAAAAAAAAAGAGAAGAAAGTCGAGACGAATGTTGACAGAATAAAAAAAAAAGAGATTTAATCCTGGGAAAAAAAGCCGACAATGAAGGAATTCCCAGAAATAATATTAAAAGAAAGTTCCTAAGAAGAATAAGAAGAAAATGAAAGAAAACCCGAAAGAGAAAATGTAACGTAAGGAAGCTTCCCGATGAATCTTTTCTTTACGAAACACCGTTCGATAGCAGAGCACAGATAATTAATTGACGCCAAAACCCTTGCACCTTGAGGACATAAATCACATGGAAAAGTGACGGTCACACGTCCAGAACCCAATTAACAGAATTCGAAGCAGATGTCTTCAAACAATGAAACTCAATTAAGTATGTACATTTTCAGCTTCGCCTCCATTGACAGTTAACACATAAGAGAGTTAACTGTTGTTAACATATTAGGCTTGGAGAAAGATTTTTTCCCCAAGTTGGTGCTGGTTTGAGGGTTGCTACCGATTTAAGCCATGAGAATCTGAACTTCGGTTGGAAGGAATTTCAAAAGAAGGTGACAGTCTGAATGCCGAGTTAACGATATCGAATGAAAAATAAACAATGTTTATGATCAAAAACCTAGAATTAATTTATTGGCATTCAGTAGGTGGACATAGCTGATGGAAGTTTCCGTGATATATGGCAGTCGAACCTGACAATGTCAAAAATAAGAGAAACGTTAATAATAGAACGTGGATACCAGAAATGTACAAAATAATGCAGAATTCAGTCAAGTGCCATACGTGGTAAACGCTTTAGACGATCATGTCTCCAAAGGAACATGACTGACTGGACAGAGAAACATCCCGCAGCAGGTTGCCATTACTTTCTACGATAGACTGGTTGCTAACCAATGCTACAGAATCCAATCTCTCCTGCTATTCAACCCATAGCGAGAAGGAGTAGAGATGCATTATATTAAGTAGTAATTAATGGGGGATCAGTGTATTACTTCATAACAATAGAAAACTGATCCCCACTTTATGCCCATTAGCAGCTTTAATTATGTTTCCAACTATTATATTCAGTCAGTCAGTTAAGTGCCATACGTTGACACGCTTTGGACGATCATGTCTCGAAAGAGACTGGGCAGAAGATTATGCTGCAGTAGGTTGCCATTATTTTCTACGATAGACTGGTTGCTAACCAATACTTTAGAACCGAAACTCTTCTGCTATTCAACCCATAGCTGGAAGGAGAAGAGATGTATTATATTATTAAGTAGTAATAGATGGGGGATCAGTTCATTACTTCATAACAATAGAAAACCGATCCCCCACTTTAAGCTCAGTAGCAGCTTTCCAATGATTATATTCAGTGAATCACTTAAGTGTCATACGTGATACACGCTTTTGGCGATCATGTCTCGAAAGAGACATGACTGACTGGGTAGAAGATTATTCCGCAGTAGGTTGCCATTGACATTCTGTGGCAGGTTGGTTACCAGCCAAGGCTGCAGAACCCAATCTGTCTATGATTAGTGCCTGTTCATCTTTAATTAGTACAGATTTAATAGTAGAAGGACAAAAAGCATACCAAGTTGAATAAAATGGTTCTAGGATTCCAAATCTAGTTTTCAACATAGTCTCCTCCCTTTGCAATAATCATAGGTCGGTCAGTCAAATATTTATGTCTGTTCATTATTAATTACAACAGATTTAATAGTAGAAGTTCAGAAAGAACACCAAGATTGAACACAAGTAACCCAGACTTCAAAATCTAGTTCTCAACATAATCTCCTTCCTTCCTATTCATAATAGGTGAGTCAGTCAAACATTACTGTCTGATCATCTTTAATTACAACAGATTTAATAGTAGAAGAACAACAAGCATACCAAGATTAATACAAAGGTTACGGAATTCCAAATTTATTTCTCAACATAGTTTCCTTCCTTCCCAATCATGATAGGTGAGTCAATCAAAAATTAATTCCTGTTCAGCTTTAATTACAACAGATTTAATAGTAGAAACAGAAAAAGCATACCAATTTGAATACAATGGTACTAGGATTCCAAATCTAGTTTTCAACATAGTCTCCTCCCTTTGCAATAATCATAGGTCGGTCAGTCAAATATTTATGTCTGTTCATTATTAATTACAACAGATTTAATAGTAGAAGTTCAGAAAGAACACCAAGATTGAACACAAGTAACCCAGACTTCAAAATCTAGTTCTCAACATAATCTCCTTCATTCCTATTCATAATAGGTGAGTCAGTCAAACATTAATGTCTGTTCTTCATTAATTACAACAGATTTAATACTGGAAGCTCAAAAAACATACCAAGATGAATTCAAAACTTCCAAAATTCCAAATTTAGTTCTCAAAACAGTCTTCTTCCGTCCCAATCATGATAGTTGGGTTTGTGAGACATTAATATCTCTTCAGTTTTCATAACAGCAGATTTAATTGTAGAAACACACAAAACATACGAAAACGAATCCAAATGCCCCAGGATACTAAATCCTATTTCCAACAAAGTCTCCTTCTTTCGGAATCATGATAGGTGGGTCAGTCAACCATTAATGCCTGTTACTTTTTAATTACAACAAACTTAACAGTAAAAACACACAAAGCATATCAAGATGAATACTAAGGGTTCAAAATTCCAAATCTAGTTTTCAACATAGTCTCCTTCCTTTGCAATAATCATAGGTCGGCCAGTCAAATATTTATGTGTGTTCATTTTTAATTACAACAGATTTAATAGTAGAAAAACAAAAAGGATACCAAGATAAAACACAAGTAACCCAGACTTCAAAATATAGTTCTCAACATAATCTCCTTCCTTCCTATTCCTAATAGGTGAGTCAGTCAAACATTAATATCTGATCATCTTTAATTTCAACAGATTTAATAGTAGAAGAACAACAAGCATACCAAAATGAATACAAAGGTTACGGAATACCAAATTTATTTGTCAACATAGTTTCCTTCCTTCCCACTCATGATAGATGAGTCAATCAAAAATTCATTCGTGTTCAGCTTTAATTACAACAGATTTAATAGTAGAAGCACAAAAAGCATACCAAATTGGATACCATGGTCCTAGGATTCCAAATCTAGTTTTCAACATAGTCTCCTTCATTTCCAATCATGATAGTTGGGTCAGTCAACCATTAATGCTTGTTACTTTCTAATTACAACAAATTTAACAGTAAAAACACACAAAGCATATCAAGATGAATACTAAGGGTTCAAAATTCCAAATCTAGTTCTCAACATAGTGTCTTCCTTTTTTAATCATGATAGGTGGGTCAGTCAAAGATTAGTGCCTGTTCATCTTTAATTAGTACAGATTTAATAGTAGAAGGACAAAAAGCATACCAAGTTGAATACAATGGTCCTAGGATTCCAAATCTAGTTCTCAACATAGTCTCTTCCTCTTTCAATCATGATAGGTGGGTCAGTCAAATATGTATATCTGTTCATTTTTAATTACAACAGATTTAATAGTAGAAGGACAAAAGGCATACCAAGATGAATACAAAGATGCAAGGATTACAAATATAGTTCTCAACATAGTCTCTTCTCTTACTAAATCATGATAGGTGGTTCAGTCAAACATTAATGCCTATTCCTCTTTAATTTCAACATATTAAAAAACAGTAGCACACGAAGCATACTAAAATGAATACACATGTTCTAGAATTCTGAACCTATTTCTCAACATAGTCTCATTCATACTCAATTATTATAAGTGGTCATTTAAATATTTACGCCGGTTCATCTATATCTTCAAGAGATTTAATAGTAGACACGCAAAACTTACAAAAGTTAATACGTAAGTCAAAAGCTTCAAAATCAAGTTCTCAACATAGTCTCCTTTCTTCACAATAAGGATAGGTGGGTCAATCAAACGTTAATGTATGTTCTTCTGTAATTTTAACAAATTTAATACTACTCTGTGTCCAATAGATTTAATAGTAGACACACAAAAAACATACAAAAGTTAATACGTAAGTCAAAAGTTTCAAAATCAAGTTCTCAACATAATCTCCTTTCTTCACAATAAGGATAGGTGGGTCAATCAAAAGTTTATGTCTGTTCTTCTGTAATTTTAACGGATTTAACAGATTTAATAGTATTTTATGTTCAACAGATTTAATAGTAGAAGCCCACAAAACATACAAAATTTAATACGAAAGTCACAAGCTTGCAAATTAAGTTCTCAACATAGTTTTCTTTCTTCACAAAAAGAATCGATGGGTCAATAAAACATTAATGTCTGTTCTTCTGTAATTTTAACAGATTTAATAGCAGAAGCATTCAAAGTATATCAAAATTAATAAAGATACCAAGATTCCAAATCTAGTTCTCAACATAGTCTCTTTCATTTCGAAGCATGATAGGTGGGTTAGTCAAACATTAATGCTTTTTCATTTTTACAGTAGATTTAAAAGTAAAAGCATACAAAGTATGCTAAAATGAATGCTAAGTTCCAATGATTCTAAATGTAATTCTCAACATAGTCTCCTCCCTTTTGAGTCATGATAGAGGGGTCATTAAAACACTAATGTATGTTTTTATTTAATTGAAAGAAAATGAACAGCAGAAGCACACAAAATATAACAAAATGAGTACAAAGTTACAAGGATTTTAAATGTAATTCTCAACATAGTCTCCTCCCTTTTGAGTCATGATAGAGGCGTCATTAAAACACTAATGTATGTTTTTATTTAATTGAAAGAAAATGAACAGCAGAAGCACACAAAATATAACAAAATGAGTACAAAGTTACAAGGATTTTAAATGTAATTCTCAACATAGTCTCCTCCCTTTTGAGTCATGATAGAGGCGTCATTAAAACACTAATGTATGTTTTTATTTAATTGAAAGAAAATGAACAGCAGAAGCACACAAAATATAACAAAATGAGTACAAAGTTACAAGGATTTTAAAACTAATTCTCAACATAGTCTCCTCTCTTTCCAATCATGATAGGTTATTCAAACATGTTGCAAAAAGGGGGGGAAATTATGAGTTGATAGGAAACAACCAAATTATTCCAAACAGGCAAACGAAATTCACAAGTCTTGTCTTGATCTTTGAAACGGTATTCTCACACGAACGTCGGCTCGAATAACAACTACACCCTCGTAGTTGTGCCCTCGACCTGGCTACCACTCAGCACAGTGAATATAAACGGCTACCAACGACACCAATGCTGTTTACCACGAAGTGCTGTCCAATTTTCCAACAGATCAACGCTCATCAATTAGCCGTCTCCGAACTCCCTTGAAAAACATACTCTGCCCCTTTTGGGTCGCCGATGCTACAAATCATTAGTGCGTGTTCTTTAATTACAACGGATTTAATAGCAGAAGTCTCACAAACTATCCAAAATGAAAAGAAAGGTCCTAGACATCTAAATTTAGTTCTCAACATAGTCTCCTTCTTCTCATTCGTTGAACAGGTTTTAATCAATGATTAGTGTCTACGTTTAATTAATTATAACAAATTTCATCGTAGATGCACCCAAATCGTGCTAAAACCAAGCGAAAAGTTTTCTATATCGGAACCCATCTCCTCGCCAGTGAATCTCTCATTTTAGCTCGTAGCACATATGAGATAAAACGTAATGGATGTTGTTTAATTAAAATATATTTAAAAGGCGCAATACAGTTGCTAAGATGCACATGGAAGACTAAAAAACGTTTAATGAGGAAATAGTTTCGTGAGTGTGCTATTTAATGTTTTCCGAAATACAATTATTCAAATAGTCTACCTCGTAAAATCTCTTATTTAATGGTTCGTTTTTTAATTAATTCTTTAGAAGACAAGCCAATTAAGAAAAAGTATTTCATTAACGTATTATGTTATGTTCTTTTAAGCTTACACTAAAAAGAAGCCTTAATCGAGTTCATTCTGCAAACCCTTTGCCACAGACACACACTTCGCGAGAACACCATGTCTAGAGGAATGAGGAAAATTAACGCATCAGAAGTAAATACAACGGCGCAAATATTACGAATTAAATGCAATAAGTTGGTCCTAAGATATGACAGATTCAGGAGAGAGATAAACGAGTACCTGTGCAAAAAACATTATCTCAATTTAGTAGATCTTCTTCTTCTATATGCCCTGTCCCTTCAGGACGTAGGCGATCATGGCCTTCCACGTCTCCCTATCCCTGGTGGCTCTCAGCACTCCTACTTCTGTTACACCATGCAACCCTCGTTCTGTCATCCACTAGCTCAAGCCCATAAATCTAGAATATAAATGTATAGAAACTAGCATGGCCACAAAATGAGGGATCAGTTTATATATTGTCTATGGTATAGATTTGATCCTCCAATTTATATCCACATTATAATATCTTGTAAACAGTTGGCATATATCTTCTTCTATGTGCCCTGTCCCTTCAGGACGTAGGCGATCATGGCTTTCCACGTCTCCCTATCCCTGGTGGCTCTTAGCACGCTCTCTCCTGTTACACCATGCAACCCTCGTTCTGTCATACACTAGCTCAAGCCCATAAATCTAGAATATAAATGTATAGAAACTAGCATGGCCACAAAATGAGGGATCAGTTTGTATATTGTCTATGGTATAGATTTGATCCTCCAATTTATATCCACATTATAATTTCATATAAACAGTTGGCATGTATATTTTTCTTCTATGTGCCCTGTCCTTTCAGGACGTAGGCGATCAGTGCTTTCCACGTCTCCCTATCCCTTGTGGCTCTTAGCACGCTTTATCCTGTAACACCACGCAATCCCCGTTCTGCCATCCACCTTCTCAAGCCAGTCAAGTACGTTACACGCTGTTTTCCCCTTTCTCTCCTTCCTTCTATCTGGCCTGTTAGTATCAGGTTCTCCAAGCCCTCCTTCCTCATTGCATGTCTCAGGAACTTTAGCTGTCTCTTCCTGATGCTCAATATTTATTCCTTTTCCGTTTCCATCATTTCCAAAACCTCATCATTGTTCACGTGTTCGATCTTTGATATCCACAGCACCCTTCTGTAGAAGCACATTTCAGTTGTTTCAAGTTTTTTCTTCATCTTGGGCGAGATTCTCTAGCATTCACTGTCATATTGAAGAACTGACATCCTATACCAATCCAATACTCTACTCAGTTTCTGGAACACGCCCTTTGCCATGCCAATTCGCCTTCGGATCTCCGTGTCGCACTTTCCGTCTTCTGTTAGCACACTTCCCAAATATTTAAACTTCTGTACATGCTTGATTTTAATATACTTTACCTGTATTTGGCATATTGGGCTGCCCTTTTTGCTGATGACCATGCATTCGGTTTTCTTGCAGTTTATTTGTAATCATTTTTTGTCGCTCTTTTCAGTTACCTTCTGTAGGAGGTCTTGTTGTTTCCTTTCCGTGTCTGCTATCGCACTATATCATCTCTGACCTGTATTTGGCAATTTGGACTATGCTTTTTGCTGATGACTATGCATTCGGTTTTCTTGCAGTTTATTTGTTATCCTTTCTTGTCACTCTTTTCAGCTACCTTCTGTAGGATGTCTTGTAGTTTCCTTTCCGTGTCTGCTATCAGCACTGTATCATCTGCGTACCTTATGTTGTTCAAATTGCGGCCTTCGATAACGAATACTGGCATAAGTTGAATAGATCCGGTCTAACTATCCTAAACTGCAGGACACTGCATACGATGATTACGTCTACGTACTAGATTGACCTAGCCAGTTACATTTGCCTTAATCACTTAACAACCTCGTATTGATATATATCCCTTTCCGGGACATATCACATCTGTAGGAGTTCCAGTTATGGGTTAAATAATAGGACAGATTGGGTTCTATAGCCTTGGCTGGCAGCCAGTCTACTAGAGCAGGTAGTAGCAACCTGTTACAGGATAATTAAAAAAATACCTAACTAAGCGCTGTGGAGCGCATTCAGGGCACAGTGAAAACAATAATATCACTGATGGCCATCCACTGCATCCCTGACTGTCTCCGGCAAGTCTCGCCTATGTCGTGCCACCAGACACAGATGGAATGGGAAGAGAGAGTGAGGCTGACGACCATGCGCAACTCTCCCTCACTTAAATCCAATTTAAGCACAAGTCATGACTTCTACTTCTGTAGGTCTTGTAGTTTCCTTTGCGTGTCTGCTATCAGCACTGCATCATCTGCGTACCTTATGTTGTTCAAATTGCGGCCTTCGATTAAAAATCATGGCATAACATCTAGGGAACTCAAAATATTTTCGCTGTGCAAGTTGAACAGATCCGGTGAAAAGATATAACCTTGTCTTACGCTCCTTTCTATCTTTGTATTTTTAAAAAATCATTTCACCCCAAGCGAGACATTCCACTGCCACTATTGCGCAGGGGGTTACATAGGGAAAAGCGATGAGAAAGAGTGGTTAGTTATAGGAAATGTCGGGAGGACGGTGGTAGACGGATGAGGATACCAAGGATGGGGGTTGGGTAGATGGGAAGCTGAATTCCTTTCCTGTCCGCATGCAGGCGGTTTGCTGCCAGGAGAGATTCTTGATTACTCTTAGGTCTTTCCCAAGTATGTCGAGGATGCTGAGCAATTCTTTGTGTCTCATTTCGTTGAACGCCTTCGCATAATCGATAAAACATAGGTACACGTTCTTTCTCATTTTTATTGAACTTTCGGATAACATCCTAATCATAAATATAGCGTTTCTTTGTCATGGTGTCTTTGACGAACCCGCACCGTTCTTGTCTTATATCTGGCGTGATTCTGCTTCTCGCTCTATTCATCAGGATTGGACGATCAGTTTTGTAATGTGGCTCATCAAACTTAGTATATAATCTTTAATAAAACAAACCATTGTTTTGAAAAACTTTCAAAACTTTGCACACTTTTCTACCGTCGTAATATTGCTTCCTAATTCCTTTTCTTTTTCTTTTTTTTAATCATCTCACCCCAAGCAAGGCATTCCACTGCCACTATTGCGCATGGGCTACATAGGGGAAGGTAAAGAGAAGGAGTGGTTAGACATAGGGAATGTCAGGAGGAAGGTGATAGATGAGTAAGGATAGCGAGGATGAGGGTTAGGCAGATGGGAAGAGTGCTTGATAGAATGGGAGCAGGTTAGTGTGTTAGGAGGTGTCTATTGACCTTACATTTAAACTCCTGGATATTGTAGCCGTCGGGGAAGCAATCGTTTGGAAGAGAATTCCACAGTCGGGAAGTGCGAGGAAAGAAACTGTTGGAGTAGAAGTTAGAAGTTTTCTATAAATATTTTCATGGTTCATTCTTTGGGCGATCTCTTCGTTTGGGAACTTAGACTTTAAGAATTTAACGCAGTACTCTTCTACTTCTACTTCATATGCCGCGTCTTTTCAGGACATAGGCGATCATGGACCTCCACTTATCCCTATCCCTTGTCGCTCTTAACACTTTTTTCTCTGGGCATATCTTTCCTAAACCCTGTTCCGCCAATTACTTGCCCAAACGCATCAAGTACGTCCCACGTTCTTTTTCCCCGTCTCTCTTTTCCTGTATCCATCGTGTGAGTATTAAATTCTCCAAACCCTCCTTCCTCATTACATGCTCCAGAAACCTCAACTGTCACTTCCTGATGCAAAGTGTAAATTTAATTTTCGTTTGCATCCATTCTAAAACCTTGTCGTTGCTCACAAAGTCAGTTCAATTTATCCTCATCATCCTTCTGTGGAACTACTATTCTGTTGCTTTGAGTCTCACCATCTTTGAGAAAAGTGTCCATCATTTACTGCCATATAGGAGAGCAAATATCATTACTAGATCAGCGAAAATGTCGATTCAGCTTACAGATGAAATAGCTAGATGTAACTCTATGTTCTGATCTAACATTTTTTTGCCATATAGGAGAGCAAATATTTTTTTGCCATATAGGAGAGCAAATATCATTACTAGATTAGCGAAAATGTCGATTCAGCTTACAGATGAAATAGCTAGATGTAACTCTATGTTCTGATCTAACATTTTTTTCTATCGTTTGTGGAAATATTTTGCGGCTTCTTGCTTCCTGGTTGCATCCTGCTGCACCCTAAGACAGACAAATGAAGATGACAATGTCTGGAGATGACCATCAACTGACTATCTGGTCCGTACGATTTCTAGCCAATCAAAGTACTGCGTGGTCTCAATCCTTATTGCCCTCTTGGCGCCTTACAGTCACAATCAGTCAGCGATCAACTTGACTCTCAGTGCCAAAGCTGCAGCGAATTCTGGTTGTTCTTACATTTGAGTCTATAAATAAATATTGGTCGATTTTATACTTGAGTCTATAGGTAAATATGGTGGGATTTTTATACTTGAGAATATAAGTTAACTAGCAGTATAGCCCGGCGTTGCCCGGGTGTAATGAAAGCTTTAAAATTAACCCTTGGTCCTGGAGCTCAGACTCTTTGGACGTTGGTACGAAAGACTAAAAAGCAATAGTTGTTTCCAGTTAAAGCGAAACCGTAGACTGAAAAAAAAAATGAATGGATGTAAGTCAAATTTTGATTTCCTGGTAGCGATATCAAATCAGTTTTTTCGTCGTAAACTGAATTTTGAAGGCTAAATAAGTCCTCTGAGTAAATGGTATCATGGGTGAGACTAAGAACTACAATTATACCTACTTAGAGCTAAACCCGAAGCAAAAACTAAAATAAAAAGGGCTGGAAGAAATACAGATATCCAGGCAGATAAACAGACACACACACAAACATCTTGACTTTTATATATATATATATATATTATTAATTTTGTTAACTATTCTAAGAACTGCAACCTTGAAACTTCTGAATATCGTTTCTTATGTCTTTGTCTATAAGTTGATTAAAATCGAACCACTGTTTCTATAACCCGATTTTTTCGATTATCGATTTTCGATATTTCTGGGGGTACCTCGACACAAAACATAGCTAAAAACAACACAAGCACAACTGTGTAAATTTTCAAGAAAATCGGTTTAGCCGTTTCGGAGCCTATAGACAAATTTCCATTTATAAATAAGTTTAGATACAGTTGTCCATATAATCCGTGTACACTTATAACACTAATAAGGTTATACAGGAACTTAAAGGTCACCCTCTATTGGTCGTTTTATACTTGAGACTATAGGTAAATAGTGGTCGTTTTTACATTTGAGTATATGAGTAAATATTGCTTGTCTTTATACTTATGTCTACACGTAAACATCGGTTATTTTTATTGTTGAGTTTAGATGTAAATATTGTTAATTTTTGCTTCAGTCTATCAGTAAATATTGATTGTTTTTACACTTGAGACTATCGGTAAATATTTTCCTGTTTACATACTTGAGTCTATAGTTAAGTATTGGTACTTTTTTTACTTGTGGCTATAGTTGTTTATTTAACTATAGGTAATATTTGACTGATGTGCTTTGTGGTGCAAAGGATATCGGATCGGAAAGAGAAATCGGAAAGCCGAGTTCGAATTCCAGTTGAATTACTTACATTTACTTACGTGCAAGTACCTGGGGAAAGGTGTTAATCCGTCCCTTCCCTTTGAATAACAAGGACAGATTATTTTCTATAGTTTTGGATGGCAACCAGTCTACCGCAGAAAGTAATGGCAACCTACTGCGGGATAACCTTCTGCCCAGTCAGTCATGTCTCTTTCAAGACATGATCGCCCAAGTATACCACTTAACTGAATGACTGAATGTAATAGTTGGAAACATACTTAAAGTTGATTCTTGTAATAAAGTGGGGGATCGGTTATCTATTGATATGAAGTAATAAACTGATCCTCCACTAATTACAAAATAATATAATCTAATACATCTTTTCTCCTTTTAGCTATGAGTCAAATAAGATGACAGATTGGGTTCTATAGCTTTGGATGGCAACCAGTCTACCGCAGAAAGTAATGGCAACCTACTGAGGGATAACCTTCTGCCCAGTCAGTCATGTCATTTTTGAGACATGATCGCCCAAGTATGCCACTTAACTGAATGACTGAATGTAATAGTTGAAAACATACTTAAAGTTGATGCTTGTAATAAAGTGGGGGATCGGTTATCTATTGATATGAAGTAATAAACTGATCCTCCACTAATTACAAAATAATATAATCTAATACATTTTTTTCTCCTTTTAGCTATGAGTTAAATAAGATGACAGATTGGTTTCTATAGCCTTGGATGGCAACCAGTCTACCGCAGAAAGTAATGGCAAACTACTGCGGGATAATCTCGTCAGTCAGTCATGTCTCTTTCAAGACATGATCAACCAAAGCGTGTATAATGTATAGCACTTAACTAACTGAATGTTTGTTTACGTTAGGACTTGTGATAATAACATGGTTCTCCTTCAAGATCGAAGAAGATACTTTTGTTGCAATTCATTAATGAATCCCGATGAATTTTCAAAACAGCATGAATAAAGTAGCAGAATCGTTGCAAAACCGTGGCTATCTCCCCTTTCTCTCAACCTGGGGAGTACGCAGATCGATGTTAGAACCGTGGTAGTTGGGGTTTGACATGATATATAACGACACAAACTATTTTTCACGAATAATAACGTTGATCGAGGAAATGTGTAAAGATTGATGTCTAGGTTCAAAATTCGGGCGTCGGAATTTAATTCCGATGATCAGTGAAAGATTTAACACTGTCAAAACTTCCGTACTCTTATGGTAAACAAATGTGTGAATGTAATTTAATAAAATATTTTCCAATTTGACATTATATTGTTCTCAATAAATCAAAGAAAAATAAATCAGAATTATGAATAATATAAAAATATTCACTTTATAAATGTGAAATAGCGATTAGATACAATATTTACTTAGGTTGTGGCTTGATATGAAAAACCATTCTTTTTAACTTATACAGAATTTATAGAATTAGACTAATTCTAAAAAAAAAAAACAATCAGACAATAAATTCTTAAAAACAGAAACGAAATTTCTTCATTTTAAAATCAAAAGTTGTAAAATGTAGATGTATTTCATTTATGACTCTTCAATCAGAATTTCTTTCCTTCGGAATTATTCAAGTTCTACTGTAAAAAAAATTCCGTTCGTCACTGTGTGTAAAATGAATTAGCCCTTATCGGACCGGAAAGTTTTGCTTTTTTTTCTCGTTAGAATCCATCTTAGGCATTTCTTTATCTAACGCTAGCAGTATAGCCCGGCGTTGCCCGGGTGTAATGAAAGCTTTAAAATTAACCCTTGGTCCTGGAGCTCAGACTCTTTGGACGTTGGTACGAAAGACTAAAAAGCAATAGTTGTTTCCAGTTAAAGCGAAACCGTAGACTGAAAGAAAAATGAATGGATGTAAGTCAAATTTTGATTTCCTGCTATCGATATCAAATAAGATTTTTTTCGTCGTAAACTG
>JBBBDQ010002134.1:2947500-2952500 GCA_037127315.1 Ascarosepion bandense | reverse complement strand
AAAATAAATTACAAACTAGACTAATTAATCCTACTAAGAGTGAATTAGGCATAGTTTCTAGGGGGGTTCTGAAGAACTTAATAGAGGAGTTACAATCCATTTTACAACTGAATCTTTGGAAGAGTTCCTTAGATACCATAAAATGGTTTGATAATATCAATGACAAATCTAAATCCACTTTCCTTAAATTTGATATTGTGGATTTCTATTCCTCTATATCAAAAAAACTTCTTGTGGATTGTTTAGACTTTGCCAGGGGTTATGTTAATATTTCGGATTGTGACTATAGAATTATACTGGGAGCTAGAAAATCTATTCTCACCTTTGATAATTCTACTTGGACTAAAGGGCCTGAGGATGGTTTTGATGTCCCCATGGGAGCCTATGATTCTGCCCAGGTATCAGATCTAATAGGCATTTATATTTTAGATATTTTAGGTAGATTTTTAGACCCTAAACTAATAGGCCTATATCGGGATGATGGACTGATATGTATTCCCAATTCCAATGGGCCTTACACTAATAGAATACATAAGAAAATTATCAGAGCCCTAAATTTTCTTGGTTTTAAGGTTGAGGTTACTTCCAATCTCAAAATTGTAAACTATCTAGATATCACCCTTAACTTAAAGAATGGTTCCTACCAACCCTTCCTCAAAGAAAATAGTTCCCCCACCTATATAAATAGTTTATCCAACCACCCTAAGAATATTATAAGACAAATACCCAAGATAGTAAATAATAGGGTTAACCAATTATCTTCCAATATAAAAATTTTCAACGCAAGCAAAGAAATTTACGATAAGGCCCTTCAGAAAAGCGGTTTTGTTAATAAGTTAAAGTATGATAAGCCTGCTATAAACCCTGAATCTTCAAAAACTAAAAACACCCGAAAATGTAGAAAAAGGAAGATAATTTGGTTTAACCCTCCTTATTGTAAGCTAACTAATATAAATATTGGTAGGTATTTTCTCAAATTAATTGATAAACTTTTTAATAATAATAACAATCCCTTAAATAAAATTTTTAATAGATTCACCCTAAAAATTAGTTATTCTTGCACCTCTAATATAGATAATATAATTAATTCCCACAATAAACAAGTTTTAACGAACCTAAATAATACGGAAGCTAAATCCGGAATTGTCGACAAATGCAATTGTTATTCTGTGGATGCCTGCCCGGTGCAAGGCAAATGTAAATCCACTCATGTAATTTATGAAGCCCGCATTTCTCCATCTAATAACAAGGACAGTTACCGGAGCTATATTGGCATGTCCGCGGGCTCTTTCAAACAGAGGCTTTATAATCACAGCTACTCGTTTTCGAACCCTAAACAGAGATTCCAGACGGCACTGTCACGTAGGTTCTGGGAAATGAAGGAGGAGGGGCAGGACCCCATAATCAGCTGGAAATTAATAGGCTCAGCTTGTACTCCTAAAAGTTTTCGTGATAGGTGTCGTCTGTGTTTATTGGAGAAGATTCTGATTTTGAAGTATCCTCATCAGGACTTACTTTTGAACTTTAGAAGGGAATTTATAAACAAGTGCCGCCATAGGGCGGATTTTAAAATTTAACTTCTAATTTTTAATTTTTAAATTCTATATTTTTCTATAATTTTTTATTATTTTAAAAAAATTTTTTAATTTTAATTTTAATTTTTTTTTTTTTTTTTTTTTTTTTATGTGTATGTTTGTGTGTGGATGTGCATATTTGTGTATATGTATTTATGTATGTGGGCTATATGTTATTTTGGAAAAAAATTTTTTTAGCTATGTAAATGCTCCTTTTCATAATATTCATTAATATGTATGTGTGAGTGCATAAAGAATATATATATATATATATATATATATATATATATATATATATGTGTGTGTGTGTGTGTGTGTGTGTGTATATGTGTGCATGTATGTGTACACATGTATATTATGTCTATGTGTGTGCGTGTGTGTGTATATGTGTGCATGTATGTGTACACATGTATATTATGTCTATATGAATTTTTTGTATATAGGTGTGTACACACACATATATATATATATGTGTGTATGCGCATGTATATGTATATTAGTGTGTAATAAATTGAATGTATGTGTGTGTATGTGTATGTATATATGTATTCTTATTCGTTAAATGGTGTGTGTGTGTATATATATATATATATATATATATATGTGTGTGTACTTCTATTGATATGTATATATAATAATTGTAATTTTTTTTTTTTTTTTTACCTAGTATTGTCTTTATTTAGTTTAATTTCAAATGACCTAATTTTTTTAAAAAAATAATTTTATTTCAAATCCTATATCTTTTTATTCCCTTTTATCAATAATTTATGCCTTTTTAAGTAAAGGCTTTTTTTAATACTTCAACGTTTTGGGGAAATTAGATTTTTGAATTTGTCCAGCGTCTGTAATATTTAAAAAAAATTTTTTTCTTTAGTTTCTTTCTTTTTCCCTCCCTTCCTTCTTTTATCTCTCTTACCAACTTTTTTCCGTGTTGCTTTAAATGATTCAACACGGGGTCTGTTAATTTTTAGTTACATTCTCCCCTTTTTTTTTTGCAAACCCAGACGATGTCAATTTTTTTTCTTTTCTTATTTATTTGATTTTATTCTATCCTTTTCTTTTTTCTTTTTCCTTTTCTTTTTCTTTCCCTTTATTTTTATTTTTATTTTATTTTATTTTATTTTATTTTATTATTATTTATTTTTTAATTTCTTTGCAATCTATTTAAAAAGGAAAAGTAGACTAATTTTTCTCCAGTTTCTGAAAGGTTTTTTTCTGTTGCTGAGGTGATGTGTCGCTCCCCGTGGGGATCGTCATATCGAAATGGCCATTCAACATCTTTGAATTAATCCTTTTTTAATATATATATTTGCTCTGTAATATTTTATTACATGGAGCTCTCTTCCTGTATCATTTTTTAATATTAAAATAAATTTTTAATATTAATTAGGATCGGGTTTTTTGGAATTTACCTTCCTGCTTTTTTCCTTTGGATTGAAGTATCTGAATTAAAATATTTTGCTCCTACCTTTTGGTAGTTGAGCTCTCTTGGTTTATTCCCGGATTTTTTCTACCAATACAACACCACCTTTCCTATGGAGAAATTTACCCCGGAGTATTCTTTGAAGAATATTCCTTTTCCTAATCTGGATTCCTTTCTCTTTCATCTTACGGAAAAAATTGAAAGTTTTGTGAGGAGACTTCGATGGAAAGCCTACTTTTACCTGCGTTCAACGGATTCTTCTCCTGATTCTACAGAGTGCTTTGATTTGAAAACTCTAAGAACTCCACCGGTATGCAAATTTTTAAACTCGTTTGAAAAAGACCTTTTTAATTTGATCCCCAAAATCAAGTTCCGGGGTACTTCAAATGAATTCCAGGATTTATTAAAGTCGAACATTAATACCTTAAAGAATTCCAAAGACCTATTTGGATTAAAATCGGACCAAATCAAATAACATTTACAAGTGTAATACCACCAATTACCTAAATATCCTTAAAAATAGTATAACTAGTCATTACAAAATAGACAGAGGTAACCTAATTTTATCAGAAATTAACTCCGATATGGCTAAATTTGCAAATGAACTAAATATTAGTGATAGAATTGGAAAAATTTCTACCAAAGAAGCTTACATTTTATTTAAGGACCACAAGCCTAATTTCCAAAATAAATTACAAACTAGACTAATTAATCCTACTAAGAGTGAATTAGGCATAGTTTCTAGGGGGGTTCTGAAGAACTTAATAGAGGAGTTACAATCCATTTTACAACTGAATCTTTGGAAGAGTTCCTTAGATACCATAAAATGGTTTGATAATATCAATGACAAATCTAAATCCACTTTCCTTAAATTTGATATTGTGGATTTCTATTCCTCTATATCAAAAAAACTTCTTGTGGATTGTTTAGACTTTGCCAGGGGTTATGTTAATATTTCGGATTGTGACTATAGAATTATACTGGGAGCTAGAAAATCTATTCTCACCTTTGATAATTCTACTTGGACTAAAGGGCCTGAGGATGGTTTTGATGTCCCCATGGGAGCCTATGATTCTGCCCAGGTATCAGATCTAATAGGCATTTATATTTTAGATATTTTAGGTAGATTTTTAGACCCTAAACTAATAGGCCTATATCGGGATGATGGACTGATATGTATTCCCAATTCCAATGGGCCTTACACTAATAGAATACATAAGAAAATTATCAGAGCCCTAAATTTTCTTGGTTTTAAGGTTGAGGTTACTTCCAATCTCAAAATTGTAAACTATCTAGATATCACCCTTAACTTAAAGAATGGTTCCTACCAACCCTTCCTCAAAGAAAATAGTTCCCCCACCTATATAAATAGTTTATCCAACCACCCTAAGAATATTATAAGACAAATACCCAAGATAGTAAATAATAGGGTTAACCAATTATCTTCCAATATAAAAATTTTCAACGCAAGCAAAGAAATTTACGATAAGGCCCTTCAGAAAAGCGGTTTTGTTAATAAGTTAAAGTATGATAAGCCTGCTATAAACCCTGAATCTTCAAAAACTAAAAACACCCGAAAATGTAGAAAAAGGAAGATAATTTGGTTTAACCCTCCTTATTGTAAGCTAACTAATATAAATATTGGTAGGTATTTTCTCAAATTAATTGATAAACATTTTAATAATAATAACAATCCCTTAAATAAAATTTTTAATAGATTCACCCTAAAAATTAGTTATTCTTGCACCTCTAATATAGATAATATAATTAATTCCCACAATAAACAAGTTTTAACGAACCTAAATAATACGGAAGCTAAATCCGGAACTGTCGACAAATGCAATTGTTATTCTGTGGATGCCTGCCCGGTGCAAGGCAAATGTAAATCCACTCATGTAATTTATGAAGCCCGCATTTCTCCATCTAATAACAAGGACAGTTACCGGAGCTATATTGGCATGTCCGCGGGCTCTTTCAAACAGAGGCTTTATAATCACAGGTAC
>JBBBDQ010002134.1:2865000-2945000 GCA_037127315.1 Ascarosepion bandense | reverse complement strand
AATTTAACAAGTAATGTCAATTGTCAGCTGTTATGTTCTTGCACCCGATTAATATATTTCATCTTTTCGTTAACCCCTACTGTGCCCAGTCGGTGCTCTCACGGTATCCACCCGCACACTAGAGGCGGTTCAGCCTTGCTTGGGGTGAAATGATTAAAACAACCAAACGCCCCCCCCCCAAAAAAAACAAAAACAAAAAAACTTTGATTGATATATAAGAAAACCTATCACTTTTACTTGCTATCTCTGAAAGCTTTGCGGAAATTTTTACTAGGATTTACTCCAGGTAGAATTAAAACATCATCAAAGATGTCTAGATAACTTCTGTCTTACTGCAACGGCAATGAAAGATTTAAGTGGAGACCGAATACTGGTTTTAAAATACGCAGCAGAAATTTCCCGAGGAAAAGTGAAACCTAGATTTTCTGCTTTGAAAATTTGGTCTTTTAATCGAGCAAGATGGCTAACATTCAGTCTGTCAAGTGCCATACGTGATACACGCTTGGGCGATCATGTCTCGAAAGAGACATGACTGACTGGACAGAAATTATCCTGCAGTAGGTTGCCATTACTTTCTACGATAGACTGGTTGCTAACCAATGCTACAGAACCCAATCTCTCCTGCTATTCAACCCATAGGTAGGAGAAGAAGATATACATTATATTATTAAGTAGTAATTAATGGGCGACCAGTTCATTACTTCATTACAATAGAAAACCGATCCCCCACTTTATGCCCATTATCAGCTTTAAGTATGTTTCCAACTATTACATTCAGTCAGTCAGTTAAGTGCCATACGTGATACACACTTTGGGCGATCATGTCTCGAAAGAGACATGACTGACTAGACAGAAATTATCCTGCAGTAGGTTGCCATTACTTTCTACGATAGACTGGTTGCTAACCAATGCTACAGAACCCAATCTTTCCTGCTATTCAACCCATAGAGAGAAGGAGAAGAGATGTATTATATTATTCAGTAGAAATTAAGTGGGGGATCAGTTTATTACTTTAAAATCATAAAATACCGATCCCCTACTTTACGCCCGGTAGCGGCTTTAATTATCTTTCCAACTATTATATTCAGTTAATCAGTTGATGATACACGCTTTGGGTGATCATGTCTCGAAAGAGACATGACTGACTGCGTAGAAAATTATCCCGCAGTTGGCTGCTATTACTTTCTGCGGTAGACTTGTTGCCAGCCAACGCTATAGAACCCAATCTGCCATATTATTTAACCTATAACTGAAGGCAAGAAACGGATTAATACCTTTCGCAAGGGTATTTGTGCGTAAATAAACGCAAGGAATTCAGCCGGAATTCGAACGCTGTTCCCCGTTTTCTCGTCCGATATCCACTGCACCACATGGCTAACATTAGCGGTCAGGTTAATATATTTATGAATTAGACGTGCTTATCAATGAGAACTCTATGATAAATTGTACATCCTTATAAAATTTATAACTGCAATTTATGTAGTTAATTGGTTTGAGATTAAAAGGGTAATGAATTTCACATCCAGAAATTTTATATATTCCACATGATCCAGATAATTAGACAATAATCGATTGACATACAAAACGGAAACTTTGCGGAAAATTGTAACTAGGTCTTGACGGAGGCAGAATTTAACGCCATCAAAAGCTTTCTAGATAGCCATTATCCTTATGCAGCGGAAATGAAAGATTTAAATGGCAACCAAAGACTGCTTTTAAAATACACAGAAGAAACTATCCCGGGAAAAAAGTTAACCCTAGATTTCTGCTTGGGAAATTAAGTTTCTTAATCAAGTAAGATGGCTAACGTTCGCCATCAAGTAAATGTTGGTTTGTTGGTTCCTTTTATGGCATATCATCTCGGCGGGTCATTTATTGCCAACTAAATTATTTATTTATTGCTAGTAATTTAAGTACCATATAAGTACTGACCAGTCTCAACGCTGCTTAATTTCGGTGATCGAGCGAGAACCTATGTATTCAACGTGATATGGCCGTAAGCCAATAAACGCTTACAGTACCTGGTATTCCCAAGCGGTCACCCATCTAAGTACTGACCAGTCTCAACGCTGCTTAATTTCGGTGATCGAGCGAGAACCGGTGTATTCAACGTGATATAGCCTTAAAATATATCCAGTTACTTGATTTGAAAATTAAAGGGATAATAAATGTTATGGGATCTCCCCTTTGTTTATGATAATGAACTCGACTGAGTATACATATACTCCTGCCATAGAGAGAACAGAAGTTGCTGCCATAGAGAGTGAGAGAGAGAGTATTCATAGAGATCCGTGCGAGTTATCGGAGAGTACCGGAACTGATACATAAGTTACCGTGTGATACCGAACTTACCCAGAGACTACCGCATCAGAAGTCAGATTTGCTCTGAGCTCTACTCAGCTAGAATAATATACACAGATATACTATTTCCAACGACTTTACTTCAAGACTTGTATATATTTATTTCTTACTAATAGTATTGCTGGATTTACTTTCGATATTTGCGTCCAAGTTTGTATATTACGTTCAATATAACCAATTTTCTCCATATCTTTTTTGTTGTTCATTATTTTGTGCGGTTCCTCACCCGGAATCCACAACAATATATATATATATATATATATATCATTTATTTTGTGCGGTTCCTCACCCGGAATCCACAACAATAAATTACATAAACAACAACTGTATATCTTCACCATGATCCACAGAATAAATTAACTGTCAACTGTAATACTGAATGACACTTTAAAAAAATACAGCATATTTTTTTTTTGTTTTTGTTTAGGAACATTAGTTAGTTATGCCTTTTGAAGTCACGTCGTCGACCAGACTTTACCCAACATTTTCAAGTCGTTTCTAGCCATCTTTAACCATTCTTTTTAACAAATCTCCTATACAGAATACTGCCGTCATATTCGGTCAGGCGTCCCTGCTGTTCATCTCAGTGTTCTGGAGAGGCTCCAAAGTAGAATCTGTAATATTGTAGGTCCTGACTTGGCAGCTCGACTTTCTCACCGGCTGGATGTGGCTTCCCGCTATCTATTCTACAAATATTTTCATGGCTTCTGCTCCGATGAACTTAAGCGACTGTTGCCCCCGCCACAAGAATTTACTCGTGCAACCAGACTGGCAACAAAGTCTCACCCATTTACAGTTAGATCAACGAAATCCAGCCGACAATTCTACTCCACAGCTTCTTTACTCGCATTTCCGGTCCGTTGAACTCTTTTTCCATATACTTGCTTTCCTGACGGCTACAACCTCCAGGAATTTAAGTGCAATGTCAATTCCCATCTCTTATCCACTTGATTCCAGCTCTTTCTACATCACCCCGTGTATCTTGTTTTTTTTAAAATTTTCTCCCTACTTTCGTAACTGTCTTCACACCTGTGTTCCCATTCTTCTCTTGCCCTTTCTCTGACACACCCTGTAACTGGTTCGACCATCGCTTTACTCTCCTTTTAAACTTTTACTCTTATGTAGCCCCCTGTGCATCAGTGGCTGTACCGCCTTGCTTGGGGTGAAACGATTAAAAAGAACATTACCGGGATTATATGTACCGCCTAAATGTGTCAGATAGATTCTGAGAAGAAAAATTTTCTAGCTGGACAGAGTAACCCAATCTTCTTTGCGGTAGAAGCAGCTATGAATATTAAATCTAATAAAGTGTTTTGCGTTTTACTGAAAAAATGAATTCGAATTTTAAGGCTAAAATTTCAATTAAAATTGTCGAATTAAGTTAAAATTAAATCACATTATTTATATGAATTTAAATTAAATTTCTTTTAAATCTATTTTAAAGTTTTCAAATTAATATAGAAGTTAAATAAAGTATTTGTGTAAAATAATTAAAAAAATATAATTCAGATTTGTTTTAAATCATTAATTGCGGAAAGAGTTAAAAGAATAAAGAGGAAGGAAGGAAGGAAGGAAGGAAGGAAGGAGAATGGATGGAACAACATGAAAAAAGAAAGAAGGAATAATTGTATAGGAAGGAAGGAAGGAAGGAAGGAAGGAAGGAAGGAAGGAAGGAAGGAAGGAGAATGGATGGAACAACATGAAAAAAGAAAGAAGGAATAATTGTATAGGAAGGAAGGAAGGAAGGAAGGAGAATGGATGAAACAACATGAAAAAAGAAAGAAGGAATAATTGTATAGGAAGGAAGAAAGGAAGGAAGGAAGGAAGGAAGGAAGGAAGGAAGGAAGGAAGGAAGGAAGGAAGGAAGGAAGGAGAATGGATGGAACAACATGAAAAAAGAAAGAAGGAATAATTGTATAGGAAGGAAGGAAGGAAGGAAGGAAGGAAGGAAGGAAGGAAGGAAGGAAGGAAGGAAGGAAGGAAAAACAAAAGCGAAAGATTACGGTAGGTGGTAGACATTAAAAATAAAGTAAAAACTGGGACAAAATGAGGGAGAGAAAAAAGAAACAGTCCTTTTGTAATAAATGAATGAAAGAAATAAAAAATATAATTCAGATTTGTTTTAAATGATTAATTGATCCCAGCTCATATATTCATGAGTCTATCAAGCCAACCACCACTATCCTGCCACAAGTTCCAAAGGTAATAAGGCTGCTGTGTCATAACGTAGCTGGTCAATGTAGGTAGTTCCTGGGCGACTGAGTCATCTTTCTCCATAGCTAATTTGGTCAATGTAGGTGTTTCCTGGGCGACCGATCCATCTTTCACCAAGGCTAAGTTGGTCAATGTAGGTAGTTCCTGGGCGACTGAGCCCTCTTTCACCATGGCTAAGTTGGTCAATGTAGGTAGTTCCTGGGCGACTGAGCCCTCTTTCACCATGGCTAAGTTGGTCAATGTAGGTAGTTCCTGGGCGACTGAGCCCTCTTTCACCATGGCTAAGTTGGTCAATGTAGGTAGTTCCTGGGCGACTGAGCCCTCTTTCACCATGGCTAAGTTGGTCAATGTAGGAGATTCCTGGGCGACTGATCCATCTTTCACCATGGCTAAGTTGGTCAATATAAGTGGTTCCTGGGCAACCAACTCATCTGGTACCATGGCTAGGTGCATAGAGCAGTAGATCACTCACTTGTTCTTGTTTTGTTCGCTGTCCTGTAAAGCGTATTCTGCGTTCACGTAAGATTGTAGAAATATCAGGGATGGGTTTAAAGATCTGTGATTTAGTTGGATGTTCTGTTCAAGTGATCTGAATTGTAGGTCACAGTCTACAAATGTAGGTGGTCCTGGGCAAAAAAGTAAACTGTATCCAGCAGCAAGGCCTCTGATTAGGAGGTTGTGACGAGCATGGAACCACCTCTTAATTTGCTTTTATTCCTAGGTCCACCTGACTCGGGGTGGTAGCACCTGTTTGGGTCCAAGCTATGGGCAAATAGTTAACCCCAAAGTGGGGGTCAAAAGATTTTAAAGAAAAATATACATTTTTGAAGGAAAAATATTGCCAACAATACACTTTTAAAGAAAAAATTACCATAACACATTTTTGAAGGAAAAATTATTTTCAGCAAAACATTTTTGAAGAAGACATTTTCAGTTTTCTAAAATAAAAACAAGAATAAAAACAAAAAAATTCTTCAAAATCTGACTAAATCAACCTTGTCACTATAACCAAACATGAAAAAAATACCCTAAAACCCCACTTTTTTGGCATTAAATAACCCAGAGAGGTTGATCTAAATCTAAACTTATTTATAAATGGAACTTTGTCTGTGTGTGTGTATGTGTGTGTGTCTGTGTGTGTTTGTCCGTTACCTATAGACTTCGAAACGGCTGAACCGATTTTCTTGAAAATTTACACAGTTGTATTATAAGCATCTTTGAGTGTTCTTTGCTAGGTTTTGTGTCGAGGTACCCCCGATAAATATCGAAAATCGAAAATCGAAAATCGAAAATCGAAAAAATCGGCTTATAGAAGGAGTGGTCTGATTTTAATCAAATTTGATACACTCACAGACAAAGACATAAGAAACGATATTCAGAAGTTTCAATGTTGCAGTTCTATCCTTGGATGACTTATTTGACTCCGATATTGGAAATCGATACCCCAATATCCTACCGGGGCTGATCAAAATCAGTTTTTCAGCCCTTTTATTTCAGTTTTTGCTTCGGGTTTGGCTCTAAGTAGGTATAATTTTGGTTCTTAGTCTCAGCCATGATACCATTTACTCACGAAGACTTATTTAGCCTTCAAAATTCAGTTTACGACGAAAAAAACAAATTTGATATCGATACCAGGAAATCAAAATTTGACTTACATCCGTTCATTTTTCTTACACTCTACGGTTTCGCTTTAACTGGAAACAACTATTGCTTTTTTGTCTTTGTTGTCAACGTCCAAAGAGTCTGAGCTCCAGGACCATGGATTAGTTTTAAAGCTTTCATTACACCCGAGCAACGCCGGGCTATACTGCTAGTTGTAGATAGAGAGAAGAAATTAAGAGTTCAACTCTAAACAGAAAGAAAAGAAAAGAAAGAAAAAGAAAAGAAAAAAAGAAAAAATGAAAGAAAAATTTTAGATAGAAAGAAGGATGAAATCTTTCAAGGTGGAATAAATGAAGAATAAAAAGTGGTATGTAAGGAAAGGGATATATATATATATATATATATATATATATATATATATATATATATATATATGATTCGAGGTAGCAAACGGTTTTGACAAATATAAACGTGTAGGACAATCTAGTATGTAGACTTATTGGACGGTACTCGTCGTATGTAGTATACTGACACGTAGGCGTAGTCAATAGCCGTAGCCAAAATAGCTGTAGACCAGTAGACTTCTAGCGGTAGAAGTCGAAGACCTGTAGACCTCTGGACGTAGACCGCTATGCGTTCTCGTCTCAGTCTGTAGTTATGGCTGACACCAGCCAATCACATTACTGTGAGGGGCAACCAAGGTGTATGCATATTTATTACATATTCATTACAACAAAAATGACGAAAATGAACGAGTGTTTGTAAATAGATAGAAGAATGAAAGCGTGCATAATTAGTCATGAAGAAAATAAAATAAAGGCAAGAAAGGAAGATATGAATGAAATAATTTAAGAAAGAAAAAATGAAAGAAAGATTATAAAGAGAATGATGAAATCATACAAGACTAGACAAGAAGAGAGTAAAATAAAAATTAAATAAATTGTGGAAATAAAGAAATGAATGTAAAATATAAATAAAAGAACGAAACAAAAACAAAAATGAAATAAATTTTATAGATAGAGAGAAAGAAGATAACACAAATTAACAAAAGAGATATAAAGAAAAGGAAAAAAACAGCAAGAAAATGAAGAATTATTTTTAAAAAATGGAAGAAAGTTGGTGGATAGAAAAATGATTGCATGCAGGCGTAAACAGGAGAAAGATAAAATAAAAAGAATAAAGGAAGAAATAAAGAAAAGAATGTTAAAACGAAACAAAATGACAGATAGAGAGAATAATGAATGCAAGTAAGACAAGGCATGAAGAAAATAAAGACAAGAAAGAATAAAGAAACAAGGAAAGAAGAAAAGAAAGATTGTAAATAGTGAGAAGAATGAAATCGTTCAAAGCTAGGCAGAAATAAATCAAAAAAGAAAAAATAAAAAGAAAGAGAGAAAGAAAGAATTAATAGAAAAATAAAGAAAATTAATTTTTTCTTCAAAACTGTGTTATGACAAAAAATTTTTCCCTTCAAAAATGTGCTATGACAATAATTTTTCCCTTCAAAAATGTGTTATGACAATAATTTTTTCCTTCAGAATGTATTATGGCAATAATTTTTTCCTTCAAAATGTATTATGGCAATAATATTTTCCTTCAAAATGTATAACGGCAATAATTTTTTCCTTCAAAATGTATTATGGCAATAATTTTTTCCTTCAGAATGTATTATGGCAATAATTTTTTCCTTCAAAATGTATAACGGCAATAATTTTTTCCTTCAAAATGTATTATGGCAATAATTTTTTCCCTTCAAAAATGTATCATGGCAATAATTGTTACCTTCAAAATGTATTATGGCAATAATATTTTCCTTTAAAATGTATTATGGCAATCAATTTTCCTTCAAAAATGTATTATGACAATATTTTTTTCCCTTCAAAATGTATTATGGCAATCATATTTTCCTTCAAAATGTATTATGGCAATAATATTTTCCTTCAAAATGTATTATGGCAATAATATTTTCCTTCAAAATGTATTATGGCAATCAATATTTTCCTTCAAAAATGTATTATGACAATAATTTTTTCCCTTCAAAATGTATTATGACAATAATTTTTTCCCTTCAAAATGTATTATGGCAATAATATTTTCCTTCAAAATGTATTATGGCAATCAATTTTTTCCTTCAGAAATGTATTATGACAATAATTTATTCCCTTCAAAAATGTATCATGGCAATAATTTTTTCCTTCAACATGTATTATGATAATAAATTTTTCTTTCCAAATAAAATGAAAGACAGAAATTGAGGAAATAAGGAAAATATATAATGTAACTGATAGATAATAGATACAGAAAATATTGATTTCATGCAAAATTAGACATGTCCCCCCCCCACACACACTTAGACTACCTGCTATCGCAAGAAGAATATGCATTTACCAAAAATATCCAAATTAAAACAGAAATCTCCTTTGAGGAAGGACGAAATTTCAAAGAGAATATATTCTGTTTACTGGGTATGTAATGCAAAGTTTTGCTAACATTTGTGGTTTGGTTTTGGTAGAAAAGTAAGTCAGGGAGAAAAAAATTCTTCGTTTTTCATGCTTTGTTTTCAATATTGTTCTTTCAGAATAATGAAATGTCTTGTTTTTTTTTCTTGTATCAAGTTTATAAATATATTAATGTTTAATTTCAAATTGATTTTTGTCTTTCAAAATATTTAATAGCATTATAATTCGTCTGTCTGTCCCCGTTTAGACCATGTGTTATCGCAAAAAGAATATGCATTTGCCGGAAATACCCAAATTAAAACAGAAGTCCTCTTTGAGGAACGACAAAATTTCAAAGAAAATATCTTCTGTTTACTGGGTATGTGATGCTTTCTCTTTTGCTAGTTAGGACTAACTAGTCGAATTGACATTTTTCTTTACAGGACTACTTCATTGAACTTATACTAAGTATATACATAATATTTGTTCTTTCTTCCACCCCTCTTTTTTTTTGTATATACGGGATATTAGCAACTCGGTAGGATAAAGAAAAAAAATTATCTGCAAAGGGCGGAGGAACTCTTGATGAGTCAACGGACAGCTAACTAGAGGTGGTGTCTCAATAAATCACCGTGGAGAAGGCAACAGGATACTACTCCAGTATCTATATCCTGCGTAATATCATGGCTATACAACAAATACATATGAAACATAACGGTGTGAAGGGGGTTGCTTCCAAAGAGAGCAAATCCTCGCCCGGTAAGGACCGACATGGTCAAAAGGTGTCACCTGACCGTTATCCGGCGGCTGTTAGCAACAACGGCGTAAAGGGGACAGTTTTTCCCAAAATATGTCCCTCGTCCGGGAAGGAACAACATGAGCAACAGGTGTCTCTGGACCGTTACCCTTCGACTGTGTGCAACAAAGAAAAAATTACTTTGGGGACATGGAACGACAGGACGTTAAAAAGCTGCGGACAACTAGAGAATGTCAAGCAGGAAATGAACAGACTAAAAATCAATATTCTGGGAATATGCGAAACCAGATGGCCAAATAATGGCGATTTCAGCAGCGACAACCATAGAATAAGATACGCCGAAGGCAAAAATAATGAAAAAGAGTCGGCTTAATACTTGACAAAGAAATGAAGAAATGTGTTTTGAGATACTGCCAGTTCTCCGAAAGAGTTCACCTGGCCAAAATGAAAGGGAGATCGTTCAACATAGCAATTGCAGTCATCTATGCAAAGCACCGAGGAAGTTATAGAATCTTTTTACTCCTCTCTAGACAATGCCAAGGTTCAATGTAAAAACCAAGAAATTAGAATCATCATGGGAGATTTGAATGCTAAAGTAGGCAAGGAGAGGGAAGGTATGACAACTGGCAACTTTGGTTTGGGAATCCACAATGAAAGAGGAAAAAATGGGTCCAAAGGTGCATAGCAAATGACCAGGTAATAACTAACACCTAGTTTCAAGAACACCCACGACGTCTTTGGACATGGAGTAGCCCAGGAGGTAACACGAAAAACCAGATAGACTACATAACCATAAACAGCAGATTCAGAAATGCAGTGGTTCAAAGCAAGGACTATCCAGGCGCTGACCATGGAAGCGACCACGTCCCAGTCATCTGCAAACTAAAGGTGAAACTCCGAAGATTGAAGAAGCCTAGTGCAGCACCAAAACTGAAATACAACACACTCGTGAATGACCTCAAACTACAGAAAGAATACACTAACAGCGTGAAAACCAAATACGAAGAACAAACTGGGAAAGGACACTCGAAATGGGACGCGCTATAGGAAGCAATAGTGACATCAGTAAACAACATTTCCCCAAAGGAAATTAGGCACTGAAAGAAAAACGAGTGGATGACTGAAGAGATTCTGAACATGATGCAAAGGAGGCAGAAAATGATATCAAGACATGGAATGGAGTACAAAGAACTACACAAGGAAATAAGAAGAAAATGTAGACCAGCAAAAGAGGAATGCCTCAAAGGCAAATATGCAAAAGTAGAAAGATTGAGCAGGAATAATAAAGCAGACGTGTATAAGAAAATAAAAGAACTGACAGGACAAAAAACCTGCTCTTCAACAGAATGTATAAAATATGAGGATGGAACAATCATTTTGGAGAAAGAGGAAATACTCCAAAGATGTAAAGAATATATAAAAGATCATTTCCACGACAAGAGAGAGCAACCAATAATACGCAAAGATGAGGACGAAAATATTAAAGCCTGAAGTGGAATCTGCAGTAGCCAAACTGAATAGAACCAAAGCAGCGGGACCAGACGGCATAGCCATAGAACTGCTGATAGCCCTGGAAGAATTTGGTATAGAGAAAATTACTGAAATAATAATTGGAATTTATAATAGTGGATGACTCAGCAAGTCGACCTTCATAGCATTACCTAAGAAGCCAAAAGTAAACGAGTGCCAACTCCGCAGAACCATCAGTTTAATGAGCCATATAACAAAACTGTTCGTCCGAATCCTGATGAATAGAGCGAGAAGCAGAAACAGGCCAGAGATAGGACAAGAACAGTGTGATTTCGTTAAAGACACGGGAACAAGGAATGCCGTATTTATGATTAGGATGCTCTCCGAAAGGGCAGTACAATTGAAGAAGGATTTATACCTGTGCTTTATTGATTACGCGAAGGCGTTTGAGAAAATACGCCACAAAGAATTGATGGAGATGCTTGGCAGCCTGGACATATTTGGGAAAGACTAGAGAGTAATCAAGAATCTTTACTGGCAGCAAACCGCTTGCATACAGACAGGTAATGAATTGAGTAGATATACAAAGATAGAAAGTATGTGTCTTTTCACCGGATCTGTTCAACTTGTATAGCGAGAATATTTTGAGGACCCTTAATGTTATGCCTAGATTCTAATCGGCGGCCACAATTTAAACAACGTCAGGTACGCAGATGATACAGTGCTGATTGCAGACTACAAGGAAACTACAAGACCTCCTACAAGACCTCCTACAGAAGGTAGCTGAAGAGAGTGACAAGAAAGGACTAGAAATAAACTATAAGAAAACCGAATGCATGGTCATCAGTAAAAAGGGCAGCCCAATATGCCAAATACAGTTCAGGGATACTAGAATCAATCAGGTACAAAAATTTAAATACCTGGGAAGTGTTATAACAGAAAACGAAAAGTGTGACACAGAGATCCGAAGGCGAACTGGTATGGATAAGGAAGCATTCCAGAAGTTGAGTAAAGTATTAAGAAACAGGACAATTTCACTAGAAACAAGGAAGAGAGTACTGGATTGCTATGTGATGCCAGTACTTCAATATGGCAGTGAATATTGGACAATATCATCAAAGATGAAAAACATTTTGAAACAACTGAAATGTGGTTCTAAAGAAACATACTGAATATAAAGTGGGGGATCAATTCCATAATACAATCAATATATAAACTGACCCCTCACTTTGTGGTCACAGCAGTTTCTATACATTTATATTCCTGAGATCCAAAATCTTAAGAATGCATTCCAGAAGCTGAGTAGAGTATTAAGAAACAGGACAATTTCACTAGAAACAAGGAAGAGAGTACTGGATTGATACGTGCTGTCGGTCCTTCAATATGGCAGTGAATGCAGGAAAATATCATCAAAGATGAAAGAAAACTTGAAGCAGTTGAAATGTGGTTCAAGCGAAGGATGCTGCGAATATCATGGATCGAGCATGTGAGCAATGATGAGGTCTTGGAAATGATAGAAACGAAAAGGAAATTAATACTGAGCATCAGGAAGAGACAACTGAAGTTCCTGGGACATGCAATGAGGAAGAAGGGCTTGGAGAACCTGATACTGACAGGCCAGATAGAGGGAAAAAGAGACAAGGGAAAGCAACGGATAACATATCTGAAGGACCTAATCCGGTGGATGACGGAACGAGGGTTGCATGGTGTAACAGGAGAAAGCATGCTCAGAGCCACCAGGGATAGGGAAATGTGGAAAAGTATGATCGCCAACATCTTGAAGCGACAGGGCACATAGAAGAAGAAGAATAAGACGGAAAGTGCGATAATGAGATCCGAAGGCAAATTAGAATGGCCAAGGATGCATTCCAGGAACTGAGAAGAGTATTAAGAGACAAGAAAAATTCCGTAGAAACAAAGAATAGAGTACTGGAATGCTATGTAATGTCTTTTCTTTAATGAAGCAGTGAATTCTTGGCAATATCTTCAAAGATGTAGAAAAAATATGAAACGCTTGAAATGTTTTTCTGCAGAAGGTTGCTGCGGATAATATGGAACGTGCATAATATGGATTAGAAAGAGACAGCTGAAGTTCTTAAACATATCAATCCGCACTAACTCTACCCAAGAAAACCAGACCAGCAGAATATCATACTGCTACCAAAGAGCCGACTGGGACTCGTTCAGGGACTTCCTCTGCGTCGTCCCCTGGAACAACGTCTTTTATCTTCCTGTCGAAGACTGTGCCTCCGAAGTCTCCTCTTGGGTTAAGGCTGGCATCGATGCTTTTATCCCTGCCAGAAAATTCCAACTAAAACCTAATTCGTCCCCCTGGTTCTCACCCGCTTGCTCGGCCGCTATTGCCCACCGGAACCATTTCTTCCGGCTCTATCGAAGCTGCTCGTCGAACCAAAACAGGCGCCTTTTCACCTCAGCACGGAACAAGTGTAAAAAAGTACTGAACGAAGCCAAGAGGGCGTTTTCTACCAGAATTAGGCAACGCATAGCATCCTCTAAGTTTGGCTCCAAAGATTACTGGCGTCTCTGTAAAAGCGTGCTCAGCAGGAACAAGACTTCAATACCCCCACTAATCAATGAATTTGAAGTTCTCACCTCCCCAGCCGACAAGGCTGAATGCTTTGCCCGTAAATTCTCAACCAATTCGACACTGGACTCGTTAGGAATACCTACACCAGACTTCCCACCCAGAACTAAGGCTCAACTAAATAACGTCCACATTTCACCCTCGCTGGCCGCCAAGATAATTGCGCAACTTGACCCACACAAAGCGAGCGGCGGTGACGGAATCCCAGTCATAGTACTGAAGAAATGTGCCCCAGAACTCTCCTCTGTCCTCTCTAAACTCTATAACCTCTGCCTATCTGCTTCCTGCTTTCCTGCCTGTTGGAAGTCCTCCTGCGTAGTACCTATATTTAAGAATTCTGGCGAACCCTCAGACCCCGCCAATTACCGTCCTATTAGTCTCCTTCCAATCTTTGGCAAAGTTTTCGAAGCCATTATCAACGCCGAGGTGATTCAGCACCTTATGACCAACGGGCTTCTCTCTGACAAACAGTATGGGTTTCGCTTCACCAGGTCTACTGCTGATATGCTAACGACCATTACCGAGTACATATACCAGGCACTCGACAAGAATGGTGAAGCCAGAACCGTTGCCTTGGATATCTCCAAAGCATTCGACAGGGTCTGGCATGCTGGCCTCTTGTGCAAACTGCGGAGCTATGGGAGAACTGGACATCTGTTTGACCTCATCCAGTCCTTCCTCTCTAACCGCACATTAAAGGTGGTATTAAATGGGCATGCCTCCCAAAACTACCAGACGAACGCGGGCGTCCCTCAAGGTTCTATCCTAGGTCCCACGCTATTTCTGATCTACATTAATGATCTCCCCGACACCATTAGATCCCAAGTTGGCATGTATGCCGACGACACAACAATCTACTCCTGCATCGATCAGAAACCAGGTCTGGACGACAAAGTGAACCTCGCTGCCGCACTTGAAAGGGACCTCCAATCCGTAGTGACCTGGGGTAGGAAATGGTTGGTACTTATTTATTTGCCAACAAAGTACAAATTCTGGCACAAGGCCAAACAATGGGGAGGGGAACAAAAACTTGGGTTGGTCTTCCGTAACTATCTTATACCTAGCTAATCAGATTCACGACCCATACATACGTTACAATTTTCTCATTCACCATAAAAATTTGTCCATCAACACTCATACCTATCATACACCAAAATACCGCAGTAACATACCAGGGACCTAAAAACGCCCCAAATGTACATAAAAATTTGTGTATTTACAATATTTACAATAGTGTACAAAAATAAATTTAAAACTTTATTCATGAAATGACATGATGGGGAGGGGGAATGAAGAAACAAAAAACCCCAAAACAAAAAACAATTTCAAATGAATATATATACATGGGTTAGAAAGACCCAAACACACCCGCGTAATTAAAGAGGCCACTGTATTCTGCCTTAAAAAGAACAAAATCAAGCAGCTCTCTTTCTAAGGGGAATGGAGAAGCAGGGAACAAAATAAATTGGACTGGAGAATGTATAAGGCTGACCCAGCCGAGAGTGAAAACGGGACAAAAGAATACTTGGACAATGGGAATCTCGAACTGGATCATAACAAAAGCAATGGAGCCGGGAACAGGCCAGGACAAACACATTCACTCACATTAACTAGGCACAAAAAAGAACTTCTACCTTAACCACGGGAGGGGTTCCAAAGGAATCCACCCCGATGCAACTAGCAGATCTAAAAGAGAAAATCAAGGCTAGCCCCGGTCACGCGAACCAGGCTCGCCGCATATACCCACCTTTCGCTGAACTCTGTCGGGTGCAGCCGTTTCCGTTCAGTTCTAATCTTAATTTTGAGCTGGTGCTCAAAATATCGGATTAGATCCTGATCCGAAAGACGACCTCCCCGCAAGACTTCCTCCAGACGCGTCATCCAAATCACCATTCTAGCCGTGGCCAGTAGCGACAGAAACACCATCCGCTTCACTCCAGAGTACGGGGGCGACACATTGTCCACAGCGTATGCGCGATCAATGAGCACAAGCTCCCGCGGCGCGATACGAGCAGTCAACTCGCCAACACGCGCCCACAACGGGCGAACGCGCGAACAATGGAAGAAGGCGTGCGCAGACGTCTCCTTAATTCCAAGGACGCAACGTTCACAATCTGGCAAATCCGCCAGGCCCATTGCGAACCGCTTGTCGTTGAGAGACAAACCATTCCGAGCCAATCGCCAGGTCAGAGAAAACTCAGAGTTGTTGAGCCAATCCGCACCTGGCGCCCAAGACCAATGAGAGCGATACTCCTCTCTCGACATGCCAAGCTTACTCCACAGTTCATCCTTCACGGCGCCCTCCACTAATCCCCGATAGAAGATTCTCCTAGGCCGTGAAAGGTCACTGGACCATGGAATGGCCCGAAGGGCCGTCAGACATTCGAGTAGGAATTTCGGCCGCCCCCAAGGCCTATTGCTAGTCCTTAGGAGCGGGGGAGTGATAGTGAGGCTAGGGAACATGTCCCTCACTACCCCCGCAAGCAACCGATCTTCCTCCAACGCGCGCCTGAGGAATGCCAACCTCGAAGCGAGCACGTGGCTCCTCAAGTGTGGCATCCCCAGACCCCCTTGACACGGACGGAGGCAACAGACTCCTTTGTCGACCATGTGTTTGCGTCCTCTCCAAAGACAGGAGAATAGCAAACGCTCGAGCGCCTTCTCATGATCGTCACAAAGGGGAAGTACAGACAGCCGGTAAAGGATTCTGGGAAAGAGGTATGTATTACACACCTCCGCCAGACCCTTCACGGAGAGACTCCGTCGACGCCAAATCTCGACCGACGCGCCGACCTTTGCCTGTACTTCTGACCAGTTTTTCTCCAACTGTAAGTCCGGACCGAACCAAACTCCGAGGAGCTTGACCGGCCCGTCCGTCCAGTCGAAGGGCCCCGGGAGGGAAACACCCTTCCAGGCACCTAACCGCAAGCCGGACGACTTGTCGCGGTTAATTCTGGCCCCTGTTACCTGTTCGTACCGTTCAAGCGCCTTCTGTACCGCCCTTATGTCCCTGCGGGAGGACACAAAGGTCGTTACGTCATCGGCGTACGCGGAAACCCTGGCTCGAGCTCCTCCAGGGACAGCAATTCCACGCAGGACCGGACTGCACGTCTCGTCCCTTAGCCGGCGAAGGAGAGGCTCCAACGCCAGGACGTAAAGGAGAGGCGACAGTGGACAACCCTGTCGGACCGACCTAGACAGCGCGAAAGCGCCCGACAGCTTCCCGTTCACCTGTACCACAGCCTTGGGGGAGCGATACAGAAGGCTAATCCAGCGGCTGAAGTCGGGTTTGAATCCGGCGGCCTGCAGGACAGCAGCCAGGTAGCCATGGTCAATCCTATCAAATGCCTTGGACTGATCCAAATTGATCAGCGCGGCCTCTTCGTCGTCTTCTACACCCTCTACGATCGTGCGGATCAAGTGCAGGTTGCTCTGAATTGTTCGTCCCTTCACAGAACAAGTCTGATCCGGTTCCAACAGAGACTCGGCAACTAGCTGCAAGCGATTCGTCAGGATCTTGGCCAAAATCTTTAACTCTGTGTTTAGCAGAGTTATGGGCCTGTAATCATCTAATCCCCGCCCAACCTTCTTGCCTTTTCCCAACAGCGTGATCACGCCCCTGGTGATCCGACCGGGGATGGACCCCTGCCGAAACCAGTGGTTGAACACGACAGTCAAGAGCGGGACAAAAAGGTGCGACATCCTCAAGTACAATTCATAGGGCAAACCATCCAAACCTGGCGACTTGCCACTGCCGGTCTTCTTCAAAGCCGCGTAGACTTCGTCCTCCGTAATTTCCCCTTCGCAGCTAGCCGCTTCAGCCGGCAAGAGCCGGGGAAAGTCAGCCAAATAGCTGCGAAACTCCTCGTCACGGAGACCAGGCTCCTTGGTAAACCGGTGTTCGAAATGCTGCCGGAACGCCTCGCACATGTCGTCAGTGGACCTAAGGAGATGTCCCTCCGGGTCGCGCACCTCTCGAATGTACCGATCGCCGGCCCGACGAATTTCTTCCTTGCGCAGTTCTGCGCCCATGTTCACAGCTTCGGAAGACATCTTGCTTAACTTAGCTCTAATTACCTGACCCATATAGCGCTCGCTAGTCGTGCGCCTCAGGGCCTCCCTGGCTAAGGCTATCTCTAGGGGATCCCCACCAGCCTCCGCCCGGGCGAAATTAGCACTAAGTGTCTTTGCCTCCGCAGCCTTATCTAGTTTGAGCCGCTGGCTATATTTGGTGGCGAAAGACCTAATGGAGTCCTTAAGGTTAACCCACCACTTATTCCCAATGACTCGCCCAATTAACGCCCGCTGAACTAGTCTTGTCAGCTGGTCACGAAAGTCCCGCCTGTCCAGTAAGGACTGATTGAACTTCCAATAACCAGCCAACCTAGGCCTAAAGTCTAACACCACACGGGCACAAACGAGTTTGTGGTCCGTGTAGCCTAGCCAGTGGAACGTTGGACATTCTAAGAAGTCTATGTCGGCCACTCTCACTAACATCCTATCCAGGTACGCAGATACCCGGGTAGAAGGCCAATTAAGCGCCCACGTCCACATACTCCCATCCGGATGATCGACCCGGTATCTATCGACGAGACCAAATTCGTCGATCAGATCAACCAGGCTACGATCATCATTCCTCCCGCTAGCGCCCCTTCCTCTATCCCATTTGGGGGTTAGGATGGCATTCCAGTCCCCAACTAAGATTAGCCGTGTTGAATGCACCATAAAGGGCTCCAACAGCCGAAAGAAAGAGACACGCTCACCTTGCTTATTGGGCGCATAAACCGCAATCAACCGGAACGACTTGCTTTTCACTGCAATATCGGCCACGATCAGCCGGCCCTCGGCACCGACATGGACAAGGTCAACCCTCGCGTCCAGGGTACGCTTGACCAGCAAAGAAACACCTCTGGCTTGCCGGCTCCCATATGCTGAATAGACGACAAAGTCGTTAGACAGCACACAAGAGTCGACTTCGCAAACAAAGTGAGTCTCTTGGATCGCGGCCACATCCACGCCGAAGGACAAGAGGTCACGAAGCAGGCGAGCCGCCTTACCCCGATCCCTCAGGCCCTTCGCATTCAAGCTGGCTATCTTAATAGACATCTTTTAAACCTGAAAAAGAGAAAAAGAAAAACAGGCAACAAAGGCTCTCTAGATGCATACGGGGCGAAAATCTCGGGCAGACAGGACCCCGACGGACTGTCCCAGGGAACCAGTTCCTATGTCGGACGTAATCCGTCCGTCTGAGACAATACCGCCGACGTCCGTGGGGTACATTAGTTTTACCACCCTATATAAACTGGGGTGGAGTAAAACAGGGAACCTCCCCGAACAATTTTTAGACATTTTTCTAAGTTCTGCTGAGCTTTCAATGTACATCCTTAGTTTAGGATAAAGTTTTTTCGCTTCCGCGATGTGGTCCCAGACCCGCAGGTTACCCCCGGTATTCCGTACGAGGGTAATTACTCCTGGGGCCTGGGGAAAGTTTTTGGGGTCCTCCGTAGATAGACCGTCAACTGTGGTCATCTTCAGCAGTGGTTTGAGTAGTTTTCGTCTTTGTGACGACCACCCTGCAGAGATGTCCTCCTCTACTTTCAATAGCGCTTCCCCTTTGGGCAGGGCTTTTATCTTTTTTGCCCGAGTGGGAGTGGACATAGGAGAAGGGAGAGAGTGGGGGATAAAGCAACTGGTCTCAGGGGGGTTAATTTAAAGGTAGGGGACTGGGAAGCTTTCCGCGGGGACGAGGGGAGGCTTCTTGCCTTTTGCGCATACGTTTGCCTCTCCGGTGAGGCAGGAAGCGAGGAGCACCTGTGTGTTGTCGAACTCCTTTCTCTGCTCTTCCGCCGATTCTTGAAGTTCTCTTGCTGCTCTTCTTCGTCCTCCCGGCTGCGTTTCAACGACGCCGATCTTTGAGTCTCCATGGGCTCTTCCCTTGGTTGTTCCTTCGGGCCCTCATTTTGGGGCGGTTTTTCTGCCTTCCCCTGCTTGGTAGCTGCTTTGGGTGATGAGGGCACCTTTGACTCCGAAGGCTCCTGAGGTGGCGAGGGCGTTTTGGTCGGAGAAGGCGTTTTGGTCTGAGAAGGCGTTTTGGCCGGAGAAGGCGATTTCTCCGCTAGTGCCTTCGCCTTCTTTTTCTTGCCGACCGTCTGCCACTCATTCACCTTATCCGGAACAGACGATTTCGCCTCCGTTGGAGCTTCTGGTTGTTTCGCTGCCGGTTTCTCCTGCTGCTGCTTTGCTGGCTGGGTCCCAGGGGCCGGAACCTTTTTCGGGCACGCCTTGGCGACGTGATTGGAATCGCCGCAGACCCAGCAGAAGGGCTTCCTCCCCTCAACGATCACGTAAATTGATCTTCCCCTGCAGGTGATAATGTTGGGGATATTCCCGATCTTTTTTTGCTCGACCGTCACCTGCAGGGTGACGTCACCGGTGAGAAAGCCCTGCTTCGAGGTGAGCGCCTTCACCTCTTCGACCATGCCGAATTGTGTGAAAAACACCCCGACATGGTCTAACGAGATGTCCATGGGCACGCCGTGGAGAGTGATCTTTGATCTGCGCATGCCCATGTATTCTGTATCCAGGCGCAACGTCTTTGTTTCCATAAAGGAGCCGGCCAGTTTTCTTGCTTCCTCCGCAGAGCCAAGTAAAACATCCCACACGGCGTGGCTGCGCCTAGCCACCATCTTTCCATTGATCTTCAAGGCCTTGATGGCCTCCTCCACCACGTCCCTGCTGACCCCGATAAGTTTGCGACTTTTCGGATCCCTGGTCAGCAGGGAAAAGATCCTGGGCTCAATGTTACTGAGCGTCTCGGGCACCGAGATAATCTCCGCTCCTGTCACGTATTTAGCGTATTTCTCCTTTAGAGACTCATAATACGCTGAATCCTTCCGCACTTTCTGGATGGTCCCCCCGGTCCAAGCCTTGTCGGGGGAAACCGTGTCTGCTGAACACCGCTGCCCGTCCTCCTTAGACGTCGAGGGCACCGGAGATGCAGGAGCTGCTGGTAGGGTTGCTACTCCTGGTCCTTTTTCCAAGGAGAGGGGTGAGGCAGGCAACCGCCAATCCCCCTCCTTTCCTCCCACCGAGGCCGTGGTGGGAGGAACGATCACATCTGGCCTATCGGAGGCCATTGCCTCCTAAGAGGCTAAGCGCGAGACACCTGCCTCCGGTGTTTCGCGTCCTTCGCAGGTCGCTACTTTACGCGGCCCAAGCTATAAACTTGGGTGGAGACCACAATGCCACACTTGACCAAAGTAATAGTAAGTATCACTATGGAACAGATACTACACTTTGATCCAAACCAACCCGACCACACAAACACAAAAAAGTCTGAGTAGGAAAGGGTTGGTACTGATTTATTTGTCAAAAAGTACAAATTCTGGCACAAGGCCAAACAATGGGGAGGGGGAACAAAAACTTGGGTTGGTCTTCCGTAACTATCTTATACCTAGCTAATCCGATTCACGACCCATACATACGTTACAATTTTCTCATTCACCATAAAAATTTGTCCATCAACACTCATACCTATCAAGCACCAAAATACCGCAAAATCATACCGGGGACCTAAAAACACCCCAAATGTACATAAAAATTTCTGATTTTTACAATATATACAATATCTTACAAAAATAATTTAAAACTTTATTCATGAAATGACATGATGGGGAGGGGGAATGAAGAAACAAAAAATCCCCAAAACAAAAAACAATTTCAAATGAATATATATACACAATGTTAGTAAGACCCAAACACACCCACATAATTAAAGAGGCCACTGTATTCTGCCTTAAAAGGAACAAAATCAAGCAGCTCTCTTTCTAAGGGGAATGGAGAAGCAGGGAACAAAATAAATTGGACTGGAGAATATATAAGGCTGACCCAGCCGAGAATAAAAACGGGACAAAATAACAATGGACAATGGGAATCTCGAACTGGATCATAACAAAAGTAATGGAGCCGGGAACAGGCCAGGACAAACACATTCACTCACATTAACTAGGCACAAAAAGAACTTCTACCTTAACCACGGGAGGGGTTCCAAAGGAATCCACCCCGATGCAACTAGCAGATCTAAAAGAGAAAATCAAGGCTAGCCCCGGTCACGCGAACCAGGCTCGCCGCATATACCCACCTTTCGCTGAACTCTGTCGGGTGCAGCCGTTTTCGTTCAGTTCTAATCTTAATTTTGAGCTGGTGCTCAAAATATCGGATTAGATCCTGATCCGAAAGACGACCGCCCCGCAAGACTTCCTCCAGACGCGTCATCCAAATCACCATTCTAGCCGTGGCCAGTAGCGACAGAAACACCATCCGCTTCACTCCAGAGTACGGGGGCGACACATTGTCCACAGCGTATGCGCGATCAATGAGCACAAGCTCCCGCGGCGCGATACGAGCAGTCAACTCGCCAACACGCGCCCACAACGGGCGAACGCGCGAACAATGGAAGAAGGCGTGCGCAGACGTCTCCTTAATTCCAAGGACGCAACGTTCACAATCTGGCAAATCCGCCAGGCCCATTGCGAAACGCTTGTCGTTGAGAGACAAACCATTCCGAGCCAATCGCCAGGTCAGAGAAAACTCAGAGTTGTTGAGCCAATCCGCACCTGGCGCCCAAGACCAATGAGAGCGATACTCCTCTCTCGACATGCCGAGCTTACTCCACAGTTCATCCTTCACGGCGCCCTCCACTAATCCCCGATAGAAGATTCTCCTAGGCCGTGAAAGGTCACTGGACCATGGAATGGCCCGAAGGGCCGTCAGACATTCGAGCAGGAATTTCGGCCGCCCCCAAGGCCTATTGCTAGTCCTTAGGAGCGGGGGAGTGATAGTGAGGCTAGGGAACATGTCCCTCACTACCCCCGCAAGCAACCGATCTTCCTCCAACGCGCGCCTGAGGAATGCCAACCTCGAAGCGAGCACGTGGCTCCTCAAGTGTGGCATCCCCAGACCCCCTTGACACGGACGGAGGCAACAGACTCCTTTGTCGACCATGTGTTTGCGTCCTCTCCAAAGACAGGAGAATAGCAAACGCTCGAGCGCCTTCTCATGATCGTCACAAAGGGGAAGTACAGACAGCCGGTAAAGGATTCTGGGAAAGAGGTATGTATTACACACCTCCGCCAGACCCTTCACGGAGAGACTCCGTCGACGCCAAATCTCGACCGACGCGCCGACCTTTGCCTGTACTTCTGACCAGTTTTTCTCCAACTGTAAGTCCGGACCGAACCAAACTCCGAGGAGCTTGACCGGCCCGTCCGTCCAGTCGAAGGGCCCCGGGAGGGAAACACCCTTCCAGGCACCTAACCGCAAGCCGGACGACTTGTCGCGGTTAATTCTGGCCCCTGTTACCTGTTCGTACCGTTCAAGCGCCTTCTGTACCGCCCTTATGTCCCTGCGGGAGGACACAAAGGTCGTTACGTCATCGGCGTACGCGGAAACCCTGGCTCGAGCTCCACCAGGGACAGCAATTCCACGCAGGACCGGACTGCACGTCTCGTCCCTTAGCCGGCGAAGGAGGGGCTCCAACGCCAGGACGTAAAGGAGAGGCGACAGTGGACAACCCTGTCGGACCGACCTAGACAGCGCGAAAGCGCTCGACAGCTTCCCGTTCACCTGTACCACAGCCTTGGGGGAGCGATACAGAAGGCTAATCCAGCGGCTGAAGTCGGGTTTGAATCCGGCGGCCTGCAGGACAGCAGCCAGGTAGCCATGGTCAATCCTATCAAATGCCTTGGACTGATCCAAATTGATCAGCGCGGCCTCTTCGTCGTCTTCTACACCCTCTACGATCGTGCGAATCAAGTGCAGGTTGCTCTGAATTGTTCGTCCCTTCACAGAACAAGTCTGATCCGGTTCCAACAGAGACTCGGCAACTAGCTGCAAGCGATTCGTCAGGATCTTGGCCAAAATCTTTAACTCTGTGTTTAGCAGAGTTATGGGCCTGTAATCATCTAATCCCCGCCCAACCTTCTTGCCTTTTCCCAACAGCGTGATCACGCCCCTGGTGATCCGACCGGGGATGGACCCCTGCCGAAACCAGTGGTTGAACACGACAGTCAAGAGCGGGACAAAAAGGTGCGACATCCTCAAGTACAATTCATAGGGCAAACCATCCAAACCTGGCGACTTGCCACTGCCGGTCTTCTTCAAAGCCGCGTAGACTTCGTCCTCCGTAATCTCCCCTTCGCAGCTAGCCGCTTCAGCCGGCAAAAGCCGGGGAAAGTCAGCCAAATAGCTGCGAAACTCCTCGTCACGGAGACCAGGCTCCTTGGTAAACCGGTGTTCGAAATGCTGCCGGAACGCCTCGCACATGTCGTCAGTGGACCTAAGGAGATGTCCCTCCGGGTCGCGCACCTCTCGAATGTACCGATCGCCGGCCCGACGAATTTCTTCCTTGCGCAGTTCCGCGCCCATGTTCACAGCTTCGGAAGACATCTTGCTTAACTTAGCCCTAATTACCTGGCCCATATAGCGCTCGCTAGTCGTGCGCCTCAGGGCCTCCTGGCTAAGGCTATCTCGAGGGGATCCCCACCAGCCTCCGCCCGGGCGAAATTAGCACTAAGTGTCTTTGCCTCCGCAGCCTTATCTAGTTTGAGCCGCTGGCTATATTTGGTGGCGAAAGACCTAATGGAGTCCTTAAGGTTAACCCACCACTTATTCCCAATGACTCGCCCAATTAACGCCCGCTGAACTAGTTTTGTCAGCTGGTCACGAAAGTCCCGCCTGTCCAGTAAGGACTGATTGAACTTCCAATAACCAGCCAACCTCCTAGGCCTAAAGTCTAACACCACACGGGCACAAACGAGTTTGTGGTCCGTGTAGCCTAGCCAGTGGAACGTTGGACATTCTAAGAAGTCTATGTCGGCCACTCTCACTAACATCCTATCCAGGTACGCAGATACCCGGGTAGAAGGCCAATTAAGCGCCCACGTCCACATACTCCCATCCGGATGATCGACCCGGTATCTATCGACGAGACCAAATTCGTCGATCAGATCAACCAGGCTACGATCATCATTCCTCCCGCTAGCGCCCCTCCCTCTATCCCATTTGGGGGTTAGGATGGCATTCCAGTCCCCAACTAAGATTAGCCGTGTTGAATGCACCATAAAGGGCTCCAACAGCCGAAAGAAAGAGACACGCTCACCTTGCTTATTGGGCGCATAAACCACAATCAGCCGGAACAATTTGCTTTTCACTGCAATATCGGCCACGATCAGCCGGCCCTCGGCACCGACATGGACAAGGTCAACCTTCGCGTCCAGGGTACGCTTGACCAGCAAAGAAACACCTCTGGCTTGCCGGCTCCCATATGCTGAATAGACGACAAAGTCGTTAGACAGCACACAAGAGTCGACTTCGCAAACAAAGTGAGTCTCTTGGATCGCGGCCACATCCACGCCGAAGGACAAGAGGTCACGAAGCAGGCGAGCCGCCTTACCCCGATCCCTCAGGCCCTTCGCATTCAAGCTGGCTATCTTAATAGACATCTTTTAAACCTGAAAAAGAAAAAGAAAAAACAGGCAACAAAGGCTCTCTAATTGCATACGGGACGGAAATCTTTGGCAGTTAGGACCCCGACGGACTGTCCTAGGGACCCTGTTCCTACGTCGGACGTAATCCGTCCGTCTAGGACAATGCCGCCGACGTCCGTGGGGTACATTAGTTTTACCACCCTATATAAACTGGGGTGGAGCAAAACCGGGAACCTCCCCGAACAATTTTTGGACATTTTCCTTAGTTCAGCTGAATTCTCGATACACATCCTTAATTTAGGATAACACTTTTTCGCTTCTGCGATGTGGTCCCAGACCCGCAGGTTACCCCCGGTGTTCCGTACGAGGGTAATTACTCCTGGGGCCTGGGAAAAGTTATTGGGGTCCTCCGTCGATAGACCATCCACAGAGGTCATCTTCAGCAGTGGCTTGAGTAATTTGCGTCTTTGCGACGACCAATCTGCAGAGACGTCCTCTTCCACCTTCAATAGCGCTTCCCCTCTGGGCAGGGCTTTTTTCTTTTTTGCCCGAGTGGGAGTGGACATGGGAGAAGGGGAGGGAGTGGGGGTTAAAGCAACTGGTCTTAGGGGGGTCAATTTAAAGGTAGGGGACTGGGAAACCTTCAGCGGGGACGAGGGGAGGCTCCTTGCCTTTTGCGCGTACGTCTGCCTCTCCGGCGAGACAGGAAGCGAGGAGCACCTGTGTGATGTTGAACTCCTTTCTCTGCTCTTTCGCCGATTTTTGGAGATCTCTTGCTGCTCCTCTTCGTCCTCCCGGCTGCGTTTTAACGACCCCGATCTTTGTGTTTCCATCGGTTCTTCCTTATCCTTCGGGCCCTCATTTTGGGGAGGTTTTTTTGCCTTCCCCTGCTTGGTAGCGGCCTTGGGTGATGAGGGCTCCCTTGACTCCGAAGGCTCCTGAGGTGGTGAGGGCATTTTGGTCGGAGAAGGCGATTTCTCCGCTGGCACCTTCGCCTTCTTTTTCTTTCCGACAGTCTGCCACTCATTCACCTTATCCGGAACTGCCTCCTTCGACACTTCTGGTTGCTTTACAACCGGTTTCTCCTGCTGCTGCTTTGCCGGCTGGGTCCCTGTGGCCGGATCCTTTTTCGGGCACGCCTTGGCGACGTGATTGGAATCGCCACAAACCCAGCAGAAGGGCTTTCTTCCCTCGACGATCACATAAATTGACCTTCCCCTGCAGGTGATAATGTTGGGGATATTGCCGATCTTCTTTTGCTCGACCGTCACCTGCAGGATGACATCACCAGTCAGAAAGCCCTGCTTCGAAGTGAGTGCCTTCACCTCCTCGACCTTGCCAAATTGTGTGAAGAACACCCCAACGTGGTCCAATGAAATCTCCATGGGCACGCCGTGAAGAGTGATCTTTGATCTACGCATGCCCATATATTCCGTGTCCAGGCGCAACGTCTTTGTTTCCCAAATGGAACCAGCCAGCTTTCTCGCTTCCTCCGCAGAGTCCAGCAAAACATCCCATACGGTGTGGCTGCGCCTAGCCACCATCCTACCGTTAATTTTCAGGGCCACAATGGCCTCCTCCACCACGTCCCTGCTGACCCCGATCAGTTTGCGGCTTTTCGGATCCCTGGTCAGCAGGGATAGGATCCTGGGCTCAATGACACTGAGCGTCTCGGGAACCGAGAGAATCTCCGTACCTGTCACAAATTTGGCGTATTTATCCTTAAGGGACTCATAATACGCAGAATCCCTTCGCACTTTCCGGATGGTCTCCCCGGTCCACGCCTTGCCAGGGGTAACCGTTGCTGCTAGACACCGCTGCCCATCTTCCTTCGACGTTGAGGGCACCGGAGATGCAGGAGCTGCTGGTAGGGTTGCTACTCCTGGTCCTTTTTCCAAGGAGAGGGGTGAGGCAGGCAACCGCCAATCCCCCTCCTTTCCACCCACCGAGGCCGTGGTGGGAGGAACGATCACATTTGGCCTATCGGAGGCCATTGCCTCCTAAGAGGCTAAGCGCGAGACACCTGCCTCCGGTGTTTCGCGTCCTTCGCAGGTCGCTACTTTACGCAGCCCAAGCAATAAACTTGGGTGGAGACCACAATGCCACACTTGACCAAAGTAATAGTAAGTATCACTATGGAACAGATACTACACTTTGATCCAAACCAACCCGACCACACAAACACAAAAAAGTCTGAGTAGGAAAGGGTTGGTACTTATTTATTTGCCAACAAAGTACAAATTCTGGCACAAGGCCAAACAATGGGGAGGGGGAACAAAAACTTGGGTTGGTCTTCCGTAACTATCTTATACCTAGCTAATCAGATTCACGACCCATACATACGTTACAATTTTCTCATTCACCATAAAAATTTGTCCATCAACACTCATACCTATCATACACCAAAATACCGCAGTAACATACCAGGGACCTAAAAACGCCCCAAATGTACATAAAAATTTGTGTATTTACAATATTTACAATAGTGTACAAAAATAAATTTAAAACTTTATTCATGAAATGACATGATGGGGAGGGGGAATGAAGAAACAAAAAACCCCAAAACAAAAAACAATTTCAAATGAATATATATACATGGGTTAGTAAGACCCAAACACACCCACGTAATTAAAGAGGCCACTGTATTCTGCCTTAAAAAGAACAAAATCAAGCAGCTCTCTTTCTAAGGGGAATGGAGAAGCAGGGAACAAAATAAATTGGACTGGAGAATGTATAAGGCTGACCCAGCCGAGAGTGAAAACGGGACAAAAGAATACTTGGACAATGGGAATCTCGAACTGGATCATAACAAAAGCAATGGAGCCGGGAACAGGCCAGGACAAACACATTCACTCACATTAACTAGGCACAAAAAAGAACTTCTACCTTAACCACGGGAGGGGTTCCAAAGGAATCCACCCCGATGCAACTAGCAGATCTAAAAGAGAAAATCAAGGCTAGCCCCGGTCACGCGAACCAGGCTCGCCGCATATACCCACCTTTCGCTGAACTCTGTCGGGTGCAGCCGTTTCCGTTCAGTTCTAATCTTAATTTTGAGCTGGTGCTCAAAATATCGGATTAGATCCTGATCCGAAAGACGACCTCCCCGCAAGACTTCCTCCAGACGCGTCATCCAAATCACCATTCTAGCCGTGGCCAGTAGCGACAGAAACACCATCCGCTTCACTCCAGAGTACGGGGGCGACACATTGTCCACAGCGTATGCGCGATCAATGAGCACAAGCTCCCGCGGCGCGATACGAGCAGTCAACTCGCCAACACGCGCCCACAACGGGCGAACGCGCGAACAATGGAAGAAGGCGTGCGCAGACGTCTCCTTAATTCCAAGGACGCAACGTTCACAATCTGGCAAATCCGCCAGGCCCATTGCGAAACGCTTGTCGTTGAGAGACAAACCATTCCGAGCCAATCGCCAGGTCAGAGAAAACTCAGAGTTGTTGAGCCAATCCGCACCTGGCGCCCAAGACCAATGAGAGCGATACTCCTCTCTCGACATGCCAAGCTTACTCCACAGTTCATCCTTCACGGCGCCCTCCACTAATCCCCGATAGAAGATTCTCCTAGGCCGTGAAAGGTCACTGGACCATGGAATGGCCCGAAGGGCCGTCAGACATTCGAGCAGGAATTTCGGCCGCCCCCAAGGCCTATTGCTAGTCCTTAGGAGCGGGGGAGTGATAGTGAGGCTAGGGAACATGTCCCTCACTACCCCCGCAAGCAACCTATCTTCCTCCAACGCGCGCCTGAGGAATGCCAACCTCGAAGCGAGCACGTGGCTCCTCAAGTGTGGCATCCCCAGACCCCCTTGACACGGACGGAGGCAACAGACTCCTTTGTCGACCATGTGTTTGCGTCCTCTCCAAAGACAGGAGAATAGCAAACGCTCGAGCGCCTTCTCATGATCGTCACAAAGGGGAAGTACAGACAGCCGGTAAAGGATTCTGGGAAAGAGGTATGTATTACACACCTCCGCCAGACCCTTCACGGAGAGACTCCGTCGACGCCAAATCTCGACCGACGCGCCGACCTTTGCCTGTACTTCTGACCAGTTTTTCTCCAACTGTAAGTCCGGACCGAACCAAACTCCGAGGAGCTTGACCGGCCCGTCCGTCCAGTCGAAGGGCCCCGGGAGGGAAACACCCTTCCAGGCACCTAACCGCAAGCCGGACGACTTGTCGCGGTTAATTCTGGCCCCTGTTACCTGTTCGTACCGTTCAAGCGCCTTCTGTACCGCCCTTATGTCCCTGCGGGAGGACACAAAGGTCGTTACGTCATCGGCGTACGCGGAAACCCTGGCTCGAGCTCCACCAGGGACAGCAATTCCACGCAGGACCGGACTGCACGTCTCGTCCCTTAGCCGGCGAAGGAGGGGCTCCAACGCCAGGACGTAAAGGAGAGGCGACAGTGGACAACCCTGTCGGACCGACCTAGACAGCGCGAAAGCGCCCGACAGCTTCCCGTTCACCTGTACCACAGCCTTGGGGGAGCGATACAGAAGGCTAATCCAGCGGCTGAAGTCGGGTTTGAATCCGGCGGCCTGCAGGACAGCAGCCAGGTAGCCATGGTCAATCCTATCAAATGCCTTGGACTGATCCAAATTGATCAGCGCGGCCTCTTCGTCGTCTTCTACACCCTCTACGATCGTGCGAATCAAGTGCAGGTTGCTCTGAATTGTTCGTCCCTTCACAGAACAAGTCTGATCCGGTTCCAACAGAGACTCGGCAACTAGCTGCAAGCGATTCGTCAGGATCTTGGCCAAAATCTTTAACTCTGTGTTTAGCAGAGTTATGGGCCTGTAATCATCTAATCCCCGCCCAACCTTCTTGCCTTTTCCCAACAGCGTGATCACGCCCCTGGTGATCCGACCGGGGATGGACCCCTGCCGAAACCAGTGATTGAACACGACAGTCAAGAGCGGGACAAAAAGGTGCGACATCCTCAAGTACAATTCATAGGGCAAACCATCCAAACCTGGCGACTTGCCACTGCCGGTCTTCTTCAAAGCCGCGTAGACTTCGTCCTCCGTAATCTCCCCTTCGCAGCTAGCCGCTTCAGCCGGCAAAAGCCGGGGAAAGTCAGCCAAATAGCTGCGAAACTCCTCGTCACGGAGACCAGGCTCCTTGGTAAACCGGTGTTCGAAATGCTGCCGGAACGCCTCGCACATGTCGTCGGTGGACCGAAGGAGATGCCCCTCCGGGTCGCGCACCTCTCGAATGTACCGATCGCCGGCCCGACGAATTTCTTCCTTGCGCAGTTCTGCGCCCATGTTCACAGCTTCGGAAGACATCTTGCTTAACTTAGCTCTAATTACCTGACCCATATAGCGCTCGCTAGTCGTGCGCCTCAGGGCCTCCCTGGCTAAGGCTATCTCTAGGGGATCCCCACCAGCCTCCGCCCGGGCGAAATTAGCACTAAGTGTCTTTGCCTCCGCAGCCTTATCTAGTTTGAGCCGCTGGCTATATTTGGTGGCGAAAGACCTAATGGAGTCCTTAAGGTTAACCCACCACTTATTCCCAATGACTCGCCCAATTAACGCCCGCTGAACTAGTTTTGTCAGCTGGTCACGAAAGTCCCGCCTGTCCAGTAAGGACTGATTGAACTTCCAATAACCAGCCAACCTAGGCCTAAAGTCTAACACCACACGGGCACAAACGAGTTTGTGGTCCGTGTAGCCTAGCCAGTGGAACGTTGGACATTCTAAGAAGTCTATGTCGGCCACTCTCACTAACATCCTATCCAGGTACGCAGATACCCGGGTAGAAGGCCAATTAAGCGCCCACGTCCACATACTCCCATCCGGATGATCGACCCGGTATCTATCGACGAGACCAAATTCGTCGATCAGATCAACCAGGCTACGATCATCATTCCTCCCGCTAGCGCCCCTCCCTCTATCCCATTTGGGGGTTAGGATGGCATTCCAGTCCCCAACTAAGATTAGCCGTGTTGAATGCACCATAAAGGGCTCCAACAGCCGAAAGAAAGAGACACGCTCACCTTGCTTATTGGGCGCATAAACCACAATCAGCCGGAACAATTTGCTTTTCACTGCAATATCGGCCACGATCAGCCGGCCCTCGGCACCGACATGGACAAGGTCAACCTTCGCGTCCAGGGTACGCTTGACCAGCAAAGAAACACCTCTGGCTTGCCGGCTCCCATATGCTGAATAGACGACAAAGTCGTTAGACAGCACACAAGAGTCGACTTCGCAAACAAAGTGAGTCTCTTGGATCGCGGCCACTTCCACGCCGAAGGACAAGAGGTCACGAAGCAGGCGAGCCGCCTTACCCCGATCCCTCAGGCCCTTCGCATTCAAGCTGGCTATCTTAATAGACATCTTTTAAACCTGAAAAAGAAAAAGAAAAAACAGGCAACAAAGGCTCTCTAATTGCATACGGGACGGAAATCTTTGGCAGTTAGGACCCCGACGGACTGTCCTAGGGACCCTGTTCCTACGTCGGACGTAATCCGTCCGTCTAGGACAATGCCGCCGACGTCCGTGGGGTACATTAGTTTTACCACCCTATATAAACTGGGGTGGAGCAAAACCGGGAACCTCCCCGAACAATTTTTGGACATTTTCCTTAGTTCAGCTGAATTCTCGATACACATCCTTAATTTAGGATAACACTTTTTCGCTTCTGCGATGTGGTCCCAGACCCGCAGGTTACCCCCGGTGTTCCGTACGAGGGTAATTACTCCTGGGGCCTGGGAAAAGTTATTGGGGTCCTCCGTCGATAGACCATCCACAGAGGTCATCTTCAGCAGTGGCTTGAGTAATTTGCGTCTTTGCGACGACCAATCTGCAGAGACGTCCTCTTCCACCTTCAATAGCGCTTCCCCTCTGGGCAGGGCTTTTTTCTTTTTTGCCCGAGTGGGAGTGGACATGGGAGAAGGGGAGGGAGTGGGGGTTAAAGCAACTGGTCTTAGGGGGGTCAATTTAAAGGTAGGGGACTGGGAAGCCTTCAGCGGGGACGAGGGGAGGCTCCTTGCCTTTTGCGCGTACGTCTGCCTCTCCGGCGAGACAGGAAGCGAGGAGCACCTGTGTGATGTTGACCTCCTTTCTCTGCTCTTTCGCCGATTTTTGGAGATCTCTTGCTGCTCCTCTTCGTCCTCCCGGCTGCGTTTTAACGACCCCGATCTTTGTGTTTCCATCGGTTCTTCCTTATCCTTCGGGCCCTCATTTTGGGGAGGTTTTTTTGCCTTCCCCTGCTTGGTAGCGGCCTTGGGTGATGAGGGCTCCCTTGACTCGAAGGCTCCTGAGGTGGTGAGGGCATTTTGGTCGGAGAAGGCGATTTCTCCGCTGGCACCTTCGCCTTCTTTTTCTTTCCGACAGTCTGCCACTCATTCACCTTATCCGGAACTGCCTCCTTCGACACTTCTGGTTGCTTTACAACCGGTTTCTCCTGCTGCTGCTTTGCCGGCTGGGTCCCTGTGGCCGGATCCTTTTTCGGGCACGCCTTGGCGACGTGATTGGAATCGCCACAAACCCAGCAGAAGGGCTTTCTTCCCTCGACGATCACATAAATTGACCTTCCCCTGCAGGTGATAATGTTGGGGATATTGCCGATCTTCTTTTGCTCGACCGTCACCTGCAGGATGACATCACCAGTCAGAAAGCCCTGCTTCGAAGTGAGTGCCTTCACCTCCTCGACCTTGCCAAATTGTGTGAAGAACACCCCAACGTGGTCCAATGAAATCTCCATGGGCACGCCGTGAAGAGTGATCTTTGATCTACGCATGCCCATATATTCCGTGTCCAGGCGCAACGTCTTTGTTTCCCAAATGGAACCAGCCAGCTTTCTCGCTTCCTCCGCAGAGTCCAGCAAAACATCCCATACGGTGTGGCTGCGCCTAGCCACCATCCTACCGTTAATTTTCAGGGCCACAATGGCCTCCTCCACCACGTCCCTGCTGACCCCGATCAGTTTGCGGCTTTTCGGATCCCTGGTCAGCAGGGGATAGGATCCTGGGCTCAATGACACTGAGCGTCTCGGGAACCGAGAGAATCTCCGTACCTGTCACAAATTTGGCGTATTTATCCTTAAGGGACTCATAATACGCAGAATCCCTTCGCACTTTCCGGATGGTCTCCCCGGTCCACGCCTTGCCAGGGGTAACCGTTGCTGCTAGACACCGCTGCCCATCTTCCTTCGACGTTGAGGGCACCGGAGATGCAGGAGCTGCTGGTAGGGTTGCTACTCCTGGTCCTTTTTCCAAGGAGAGGGGTGAGGCAGGCAACCGCCAATCCCCCTCCTTTCCACCCACCGAGGCCGTGGTGGGAGGAACGATCACATCTGGCCTATCGGAGGCCATTGCCTCCTAAGAGGCTAAGCGCGAGACACCTGCCTCCGGTGTTTCGCGTCCTTCGCAGGTCGCTACTTTACGCAGCCCAAGCAATAAACTTGGGTGGAGACCACAATGCCACACTTGACCAAAGTAATAGTAGGTATCACTATGGAACAGATACTACACTTTGATCCAAACCAACCCGACCACGCAAACACAAAAAAGTCTGAGTAGGAAAGGGTTGGTAATTATTTATTTGCAATAAATTACAAATTCTGGCACAAGGCCAACAAATGGGAGGGGGAACAAAAACTTGGGATGGTCTTCAGTAACTATCTTATACCTAGCTAATCCGATTCACGACCCATACATACGTTACAATTTTCTCATTCACCATAAAAATTTGTCCATCAACACTCATACCTATCAAGCACCAAAATACCGCAAAATCATACCGGGGACCTAAAAACACCCCAAATGTACATAAAAATTTCTGATTTTTACAATATATACAATAGTGTACAAAAATAAATTTAAAACTTTATTCATGAAATGACATGATGGGAAGGGGGAATGAAGAAACAAAAGTCCCCAAAACAAAAACAATTTCAAATGAATATATATACACAATGTTAGTAAGACCCAAACACACCCACATAATTAAAGAGGCCACTGTATTCTGCCTTAAAAAAGGACAAAATCAAGCAGCTCTCTTTCTAAGGGGAATGGATAAGCAGGGGGCAAAAATAAATTGGACTGGAGAATGTATAAGGCTGACCCAGCCGAGAGTGAAAACGGGACAAAATAATACTTGGACAATGGGAATCTCGAACTGGATCATAACAAAAGCAATGAAGCCGGGAACAGGCCAGGACAAACACATTCACTCACATTAACTAGGCACAAAAGAGACTTCTACCTTAACCACGGGCGGGGTTCCAAAGGAATCCACCCCGATGCAACTAGCAGATCTAAAAGAGAAAATCAAGGCTAGCCCCGGTCACGCGAACCAGGCTCGCTGCATATACCCACCTTTCGCTGAACTCTGTCGGGTGCAGCCGTTTCCGTTCAGTTCTAATCTTAATTTTGAGCTGGTGCTCAAAATATCGGATTAGATCCTGATCCGAAAGACGACCTCCCCGCAAGACTTCCTCCAGACGCGTCATCCAAATCACCATTCTAGCCGTGGCCAGTAGCGACAGAAACACCATCCGCTTCACTCCAGAGTACGGGGGCGACACATTGTCCACAGCGTATGCGCGATCAATGAGCACAAGCTCCCGCGGCGCGATACGAGCAGTCAACTCGCCAACACGCGCCCACAACGGGCGAACGCGCGAACAATGGAAGAAGGCGTGCGCAGACGTCTCCTTAATTCCAAGGACGCAACGTTCACAATCTGGCAAATCCGCCAGGCCCATTGCGAAACGCTTGTCGTTGAGAGACAAACCATTCCGAGCCAATCGCCAGGTCAGAGAAAACTCAGAGTTGTTGAGCCAATCCGCACCTGGCGCCCAAGACCAATGAGAGCGATACTCCTCTCTCGACATGCCGAGCTTACTCCACAGTTCATCCTTCACGGCGCCCTCCACTAATCCCCGATAGAAGATTCTCCTAGGCCGTGAAAGGTCACTGGACCATGGAATGGCCCGAAGGGCCGTCAGACATTCGAGCAGGAATTTCGGCCGCCCCCAAGGCCTATTGCTAGTCCTTAGGAGCGGGGGAGTGACAGTGAGGCTAGGGAACATGTCCCTCACTACCCCCGCAAGCAACCGATCTTCCTCCAACGCGCGCCTGAGGAATGCCAACCTCGAAGCGAGCACGTGGCTCCTCAAGTGTGGCATCCCCAGACCCCCTTGACACGGACGGAGGCAACAGACTCCTTTGTCGACCATGTGTTTGCGTCCTCTCCAAAGACAGGAGAATAGCAAACGCTCGAGCGCCTTCTCATGATCGTCACAAAGGGGAAGTACAGACAGCCGGTAAAGCATTCTGGGAAAGAGGTATGTATTACACACCTCCGCCAGACCCTTCACGGAGAGACTCCGTCGACGCCAAATCTCGACCGACGCGCCGACCTTTGCCTGTACTTCTGACCAGTTTTTCTCCAACTGTAAGTCCGGACCGAACCAAACTCCGAGGAGCTTGACCGGCCCGTCCGTCCAGTCGAAGGGCCCCGGGAGGGAAACACCCTTCCAGGCACCTAACCGCAAGCCGGACGACTTGTCGCGGTTAATTCTGGCCCCTGTTACCTGTTCGTACCGTTCAAGCGCCTTCTGTACCGCCCTTATGTCCCTGCGGGAGGACACAAAGGTCGTTACGTCATCGGCGTACGCGGAAACCCTGGCTCGAGCTCCTCCAGGGACAGCAATTCCACGCAGGACCGGACTGCACGTCTCGTCCCTTAGCCGGCGAAGGAGAGGCTCCAACGCCAGGACGTAAAGGAGAGGCGACAGTGGACAACCCTGTCGGACCGACCTAGACAGCGCGAAAGCGCTCGACAGCTTCCCGTTCACCTGTACCACAGCCTTGGGGGAGCGATACAGAAGGCTAATCCAGCGGCTGAAGTCGGGTTTGAATCCGGCGGCCTGCAGGACAGCAGCCAGGTAGCCATGGTCAATCCTATCAAATGCCTTGGACTGATCCAAATTGATCAGCGCGGCCTCTTCGTCGTCTTCTACACCCTCTACGATCGTGCGGATCAAGTGCAGGTTGCTCTGAATTGTTCGTCCCTTCACAGAACAAGTCTGATCCGGTTCCAACAGAGACTCGGCAACTAGCTGCAAGCGATTCGTCAGGATCTTGGCCAAAATCTTTAACTCTGTGTTTAGCAGAGTTATGGGCCTGTAATCATCTAATCCCCGCCCAACCTTCTTGCCTTTTCCCAACAGCGTGATCACGCCCCTGGTGATCCGACCGGGGATGGACCCCTGCCAAAACCAGTGGTTGAACACGACAGTCAAGAGCGGGACAAAAAGGTGCGACATCCTCAAGTACAATTCATAGGGCAAACCATCCAAACCTGGCGACTTGCCACTGCCGGTCTTCTTCAAAGCCGCGTAGACTTCGTCCTCCGTAATCTCCCCTTCGCAGCTAGCCGCTTCAGCCGGCAAAAGCCGGGGAAAGTCAGCCAAATAGCTGCGAAACTCCTCGTCACGGAGACCAGGCTCCTTGGTAAACCGGTGTTCGAAATGCTGCCGGAACGCCTCGCACATGTCGTCGGTGGACCGAAGGAGATGCCCCTCCGGGTCGCGCACTTCTCGAATGTACCGATCGCCGGCCCGACGAATTTCTTCCTTGCGCAGTTCTGCGCCCATGTTCACAGCTTCGGAAGACATCTTGCTTAACTTAGCCCTAATTACCTGGCCCATATAGCGCTCGCTAGTCGTGCGCCTCAGGGCCTCCTGGCTAAGGCTATCTCTAGGGGATCCCCACCAGCCTCCGCCCGGGCGAAATTAGCACTAAGTGTCTTTGCCTCCGCAGCCTTATCTAGTTTGAGCCGCTGGCTATATTTGGTGGCGAAAGACCTAATGGAGTCCTTAAGGTTAACCCACCACTTATTCCCAATGACTCGCCCAATTAACGCCCGCTGAACTAGTTTTGTCAGCTGGTCACGAAAGTCCCGCCTGTCCAGTAAGGACTGATTGAACTTCCAATAACCAGCCAACCTAGGCCTAAAGTCTAACACCACACGGGCACAAACGAGTTTGTGGTCCGTGTAGCCTAGCCAGTGGAACGTTGGACATTCTAAGAAGTCTATGTCGGCCACTCTCACTAACATCCTATCCAGGTACGCAGATACCCGGGTAGAAGGCCAATTAAGCGCCCACGTCCACATACTCCCATCCGGATGATCGACCCGGTATCTATCGACGAGACCAAATTCGTCGATCAGATCAACCAGGCTACGATCATCATTCCTCCCGCTAGCGCCCCTCCCTCTATCCCATTTGGGGGTTAGGATGGCATTCCAGTCCCCAACTAAGATTAGCCGTGTTGAATGCACCATAAAGGGCTCCAACAGCCGAAAGAAAGAGACACGCTCACCTTGCTTATTGGGCGCATAAACCACAATCAGCCGGAACAATTTGCTTTTCACTGCAATATCGGCCACGATCAGCCGGCCCTCGGCACCGACATGGACAAGGTCAACCTTCGCGTCCAGGGTACGCTTGACCAGCAAAGAAACACCTCTGGCTTGCCGGCTCCCATATGCTGAATAGACGACAAAGTCGTTAGACAGCACACAAGAGTCGACTTCGCAAACAAAGTGAGTCTCTTGGATCGCGGCCACATCCACGCCGAAGGACAAGAGGTCACGAAGCAGGCGAGCCGCCTTACCCCGATCCCTCAGGCCCTTCGCATTCAAGCTGGCTATCTTAATAGACATCTTTTAGTTCTGAAAAAGAAAAAACAAAGAACATGCAACAAAGGCACTAGTCGCATACGGGGTAGAAATCTCGGGCAGAGGGGACCCCGACGGACTGTCCTAGGGACCCTGTACCAATGTCGGACGTAATCCGTCCGTCTAGGACAATCCCGCCGACGTCGGTGGGATATGTTAGTTTTACCACCCTATATAAACTGGGGTGGAGTAAAACGGGGAACCTCCCCGAACAATTTTGCGACATTTTTCTTAGTTCCGGCGTGTTTTCCGCCACCATCCTTATTTTAGGATATAACCTTCTGACCTCTTCTATGTGGTCCCAGACCCGCAGGTTCCCCCCGGTATTTCTTACCAGGGTGATGACACCTGGGGCCTGGGAAAAGTTTGTAGGATCTTCAGTGGAAAGATTGTTGACTGAAGTCAGTTTTAGGAGCGGCTTCAGCAACTTTCGCCTTTGCGAGGACCACTCCGCCACCAAATTTTCGTCGACTTTCATTAGAGCTGCGCCTCTCGGGAGGCCTTTCTTCTTTTTCGCCTGACTGGGAGTCTGGCTGGGAGTGGGAATAGGAGAAGGGGAGGGAGTGGGAGTTGCCGAAATGTTCTTTTCCAGGGGGGTCAGATTGAAGGTAGGGGACTGGGAAGCTTTCCGCGGGGAAGAGGGAAGGCTCCTCGCCTTTTCTGCATAAGTGCATCTAACTGGGGACACCGGTAAAGAAGTGCATCGGTCGCCCAGCTTCCTCCTCTCAGAGCTCCTGCTCCTCCTTCTACTCTTGAGTTTGTCCTGTTGTTCCTCCTCTTCCTCTCTCCCGCGCTTCAGGGACGACGCTCTTCCTACTTCCATAGGCTCTTCCGCAACCTTTTTGGGGAAGGAACCCTTTTCCTTGCCCTGTTTGGACGGTGAATTTTGCGGAGTAGGGTCCTTCTGTTTGGCAGGCGCCTTAACAGGAGTCGGCACCTTCACCGGCACCTTCGCCGGCGAAGGCGTTTTTGCCTTTTTTCGCGCCACCACCTGCCAATCACCCTCCTTGTTGGCTGCCGGTACTGGTGCTGGTGGAGCTTGTTTGGTAGTTTCCTTTGCAGGCTGCTGCTGCTGTTTGACTGGTTGGGCCTTTGGGGGCGGGTTTTTGGTCGGACACGCCTTTGCGACGTGTTCCGCCGCCCCACAGACCCAACAGCAAGGCTTTCTGCCCTCCACGACCACAAAAATATTTCGATCCCTGCAGGTGAGGATGTTGGGGATTTTCGCAATGTTTTCCCCAGATAGGGTCACCTGCAGGACCATATCTCCTGTATAGAAGCCTGCCTTGGACCGCAGCGAGGAGACGTCGGCCACCTTTCCGTAACTTGCAAAAAAGGCGCCGACGTGGTCCTCGGCAATGTCCAAGGGGACGCCATGCAAGGTAATCTTGACTCTCCTTGCTCCCATATATTCCGTCTGGAATTGGAGTGTTTTTGTCTCCAATACCACGCCAATTAGGCGCTTGGCCTCTTCAACTGAGCCAAGCAGGACGTCCCACTTGGCATTGCCTCTCCTCGCTACGGCCTTTGCATTAATCTGAAGAGCCCGAATTGCCTCTTCAAAGGATTCCCTTGTGATGCCCACAAACTTATGGGTCTTAAGTTCCTTGGTTCTTAGTGTGATTATTCTGGCCTCAATTTGTGCCAATTGTTCTGGCACGGAAACCAGCTCTGTTCCTTTAATATACTGGGCGTATTTGTCTTGCATCTGATGGTAATATTCCTCATCCTTAACCGTCAATTTCCCTCTTTTCCACCCAGCGGTCGAGGGTTTAGGCGATGCTGCTTCTGCTAGTACTTGCGAAGGGGGATTATCCCGAGGCGGTAGAGCCCAATCCCCCTCCTTTCCTCCCACCGACGCCGTGGTGGGAGGAACGACCTCATCCGGCCCATTCGAGGCCATTGCCACCAAAGTGGCCGAACACCGGACAACCTCTTTCCGGTGTTTCGCGTTGAAAACGCTACTTTACGCAAGCCCGAGCTATAAACTCGGGCCGGAAATTAGTATGTCCAAGATACAAAGTCACTGCAATATCACGAAGGAACAAAACAGCTCTTTGCTCTTACCTTCACAACCCCCAAAACAAAAAGTCAAGAGGGTAGGGAAGGGTTGGTATGTATTTATTCAGGTATGAAATACATGAATTATGGCACAAGGCCGAAAAATGGGGAGGGGGAACAAAACTTGGGATGGTCTTCAGTAACTATCTTATACCTAGCTAATCAGATTCACGACCCATACATACGTTACAATTTTCTCATTCACCATAAAAATTTGTCCATCAACACTCATACCTAACAAGCACCAAAATACCGCAAAATCATACCGGGGACCTAAAAAACACCCCAAATGTACATAAAAATTTCTGATTTTTACAATATATACAATATCTTACAAAAATAATTTAAAACTTTATTCATGAAATGACATGATGGGAAGGGGGAATGAAGAAACAAAAAATCCCCAAAACAAAAAACAATTTCAAATGAATATATATACACAATGTTAGTAAGACCCAAACACACCCACATAATTAAAGAGGCCACTGTATTCTGCCTTAAAAAGACAAAATCAAGCAGCTCTCTTTCTAAGGGGAATGGATAAGCAGGGGGCAAAAATAAATTGGACTGGAGAATGTATAAGGCTGACCCAGCCGAGAGTGAAAACGGGACAAAATAATACTTGGACAATGGGAATCTCGAACTGGATCATAACAAAAGCAATGAAGCCGGGAACAGGCCAGGACAAACACATTCACTCACATTAACTAGGCACCAAAAAGACTTCTACCTTAACCACGGGCGGGGTTCCAAAGGAATCCACCCCGATGCAACTAGCAGATCTAAAAGAGAAAATCAAGGCTAGCCCCGGTCACGCGAACCAGGCTCGCCGCATATACCCACCTTTCGCTGAACTCTGTCGGGTGCAGCCGTTTTCGTTCAGTTCTAATCTTCATTTTGAGCTGGTGCTCAAAATATCGGATTAGATCCTGATCCGAAAGACGACCTCCCCGCAAGACTTCCTCCAGACGCGTCATCCAAATCACCATTCTAGCCGTGGCCAGTAGCGACAGAAACACCATCCGCTTCACTCCAGAGTACGGGGGCGACACATTGTCCACAGCGTATGCGCGATCAATGAGCACAAGCTCCCGCGGCGCGATACGAGCAGTCAACTCGCCGACACGCGCCCACAACGGGCGAACGCGCGAACAATGGAAGAAGGCGTGCGCAGACGTCTCCTTAATTCCAAGGACGCAACGTTCACAATCTGGCAAATCCGCCAGGCCCATTGCGAAACGCTTGTCGTTGAGAGACAAACCATTCCGAGCCAATCGCCAGGTCAGAGAAAACTCAGAGTTGTTGAGCCAATCCGCACCTGGCGCCCAAGACCAATGAGAGCGATACTCCTCCCTCGACATGCCGAGCTTACTCCACAGTTCATCCTTCACGGCGCCCTCCACTAATCCCCGATAGAAGATTCTCCTAGGCCGTGAAAGGTCACTGGACCATGGAATGGCCCGAAGGGCCGTCAGACATTCGAGCAGGAATTTCGGCCGCCCCCAAGGCCTATTGCTAGTCCTTAGGAGCGGGGGAGTGATAGTGAGGCTAGGGAACATGTCCCTCACTACCCCCGCAAGCAACCGATCTTCCTCCAACGCGCGCCTGAGGAATGCCAACCTCGAAGCGAGCACGTGGCTCCTCAAGTGTGGCATCCCCAGACCCCCTTGACACGGACGGAGGCAACAGACTCCTTTGTCGACCATGTGTTTGCGTCCTCTCCAAAGACAGGAGAATAGCAAACGCTCGAGCGCCTTCTCATGATCGTCACAAAGGGGAAGTACAGACAGCCGGTAAAGGATTCTGGGAAAGAGGTATGTATTACACACCTCCGCCAGACCCTTCACGGAGAGACTCCGTCGACGCCAAATCTCGACCGACGCGCCGACCTTTGCCTGTACTTCTGACCAGTTTTTCTCCAACTGTAAGTCCGGACCGAACCAAACTCCGAGGAGCTTGACCGGCCCGTCCGTCCAGTCGAAGGGCCCCGGGAGGGAAACACCCTTCCAGGCACCTAACCGCAAGCCGGACGACTTGTCGCGGTTAATTCTGGCCCCTGTTACCTGTTCGTACCGTTCAAGCGCCTTCTGTACCGCCCTTATGTCCCTGCGGGAGGACACAAAGGTCGTTACGTCATCGGCGTACGCGGAAACCCTGGCTCGAGCTCCTCCAGGGACAGCAATTCCACGCAGGACCGGACTGCACGTCTCGTCCCTTAGCCGGCGAAGGAGGGGCTCCAACGCCAGGACGTAAAGGAGAGGCGACAGTGGACAACCCTGTCGGACCGACCTAGACAGCGCGAAAGCGCTCGACAGCTTCCCGTTCACCTGTACCACAGCCTTGGGGGAGCGATACAGAAGGCTAATCCAGCGGCTGAAGTCGGGTTTGAATCCGGCGGCCTGCAGGACAGCAGCCAGGTAGCCATGGTCAATCCTATCAAATGCCTTGGACTGATCCAAATTGATCAGCGCGGCCTCTTCGTCGTCTTCTACACCCTCTACGATCGTGCGGATCAAGTGCAGGTTGCTCTGAATTGTTCGTCCCTTCACAGAACAAGTCTGATCCGGTTCCAACAGAGACTCGGCAACTAGCTGCAAGCGATTCGTCAGGATCTTGGCCAAAATCTTTAACTCTGTGTTTAGCAGAGTTATGGGCCTGTAATCATCTAATCCCCGCCCAACCTTCTTGCCTTTTCCCAACAGCGTGATCACGCCCCTGGTGATCCGACCGGGGATGGACCCCTGCCGAAACCAGTGGTTGAACACGACAGTCAAGAGCGGGACAAAAAGGTGCGACATCCTCAAGTACAATTCATAGGGCAAACCATCCAAACCTGGCGACTTGCCACTGCCGGTCTTCTTCAAAGCCGCGTAGACTTCGTCCTCCGTAATTTCCCCTTCGCAGCTAGCCGCTTCAGCCGGCAAGAGCCGGGGAGAAAGTCAGCCAAATAGCTGCGAAACTCCTCGTCACGGAGACCAGGCTCCTTGGTAAACCGGTGTTCGAAATGCTGCCGGAACGCCTCGCACATGTCGTCAGTGGACCTAAGGAGATGTCCCTCCGGGTCGCGCACCTCTCGAATGTACCGATCGCCGGCCCGACGAATTTCTTCCTTGCGCAGTTCTGCGCCCATGTTCACAGCTTCGGAAGACATCTTGCTTAACTTAGCTCTAATTACCTGACCCATATAGCGCTCGCTAGTCGTGCGCCTCAGGGCCTCCCCTGGCTAAGGCTATCTCTAGGGGATCCCCACCAGCCTCCGCCCGGGCGAAATTAGCACTAAGTGTCTTTGCCTCCGCAGCCTTATCTAGTTTGAGCCGCTGGCTATATTTGGTGGCGAAAGACCTAATGGAGTCCTTAAGGTTAACCCACCACTTATTCCCAATGACTCGCCCAATTAACGCCCGCTGAACTAGTCTTGTCAGCTGGTCACGAAAGTCCCGCCTGTCCAGTAAGGACTGATTGAACTTCCAATAACCAGCCAACCTAGGCCTAAAGTCTAACACCACACGGGCACAAACGAGTTTGTGGTCCGTGTAGCCTAGCCAGTGGAACGTTGGACATTCTAAGAAGTCTATGTCGGCCACTCTCACTAACATCCTATCCAGGTACGCAGATACCCGGGTAGAAGGCCAATTAAGCGCCCACGTCCACATACTCCCATCCGGATGATCGACCCGGTATCTATCGACGAGACCAAATTCGTCGATCAGATCAACCAGGCTACGATCATCATTCCTCCCGCTAGCGCCCCTTCCTCTATCCCATTTGGGGGTTAGGATGGCATTCCAGTCCCCAACTAAGATTAGCCGTGTTGAATGCACCATAAAGGGCTCCAACAGCCGAAAGAAAGAGACACGCTCACCTTGCTTATTGGGCGCATAAACCGCAATCAACCGGAACGACTTGCTTTTCACTGCAATATCGGCCACGATCAGCCGGCCCTCGGCACCGACATGGACAAGGTCAACCCTCGCGTCCAGGGTACGCTTGACCAGCAAAGAAACACCTCTGGCTTGCCGGCTCCCATATGCTGAATAGACGACAAAGTCGTTAGACAGCACACAAGAGTCGACTTCGCAAACAAAGTGAGTCTCTTGGATCGCGGCCACATCCACGCCGAAGGACAAGAGGTCACGAAGCAGGCGAGCCGCCTTACCCCGATCCCTCAGGCCCTTCGCATTCAAGCTGGCTATCTTAATAGACATCTTTTAAACCTGAAAAAGAGAAAAAGAAAAACAGGCAACAAAGGCTCTCTAGATGCATACGGGGCGAAAATCTCGGGCAGACAGGACCCCGACGGACTGTCCCAGGGAACCAGTTCCTATGTCGGACGTAATCCGTCCGTCTGAGACAATACCGCCGACGTCCGTGGGGTACATTAGTTTTACCACCCTATATAAACTGGGGTGGAGTAAAACAGGGAACCTCCCCGAACAATTTTTAGACATTTTTCTAAGTTCTGCTGAGCTTTCAATGTACATCCTTAGTTTAGGATAAAGTTTTTTCGCTTCCGCGATGTGGTCCCAGACCCGCAGGTTACCCCCGGTATTCCGTACGAGGGTAATTACTCCTGGGGCCTGGGGAAAGTTTTTGGGGTCCTCCGTAGATAGACCGTCAACTGTGGTCATCTTCAGCAGTGGTTTGAGTAGTTTTCGTCTTTGTGACGACCACCCTGCAGAGATGTCCTCCTCTACTTTCAATAGCGCTTCCCCTTTGGGCAGGGCTTTTATCTTTTTTGCCCGAGTGGGAGTGGACATAGGAGAAGGGGAGAGAGTGGGGGATAAAGCAACTGGTCTCAGGGGGGTTAATTTAAAGGTAGGGGACTGGGAAGCTTTCCGCGGGGACGAGGGGAGGCTTCTTGCCTTTTGCGCATACGTTTGCCTCTCCGGTGAGGCAGGAAGCGAGGAGCACCTGTGTGTTGTCGAACTCCTTTCTCTGCTCTTCCGCCGATTCTTGAAGTTCTCTTGCTGCTCTTCTTCGTCCTCCCGGCTGCGTTTCAACGACGCCGATCTTTGAGTCTCCATGGGCTCTTCCCTTGGTTGTTCCTTCGGGCCCTCATTTTGGGGCGGTTTTTCTGCCTTCCCCTGCTTGGTAGCTGCTTTGGGTGATGAGGGCACCTTTGACTCCGAAGGCTCCTGAGGTGGCGAGGGCGTTTTGGTCGGAGAAGGCGTTTTGGTCTGAGAAGGCGTTTTGGCCGGAGAAGGCGATTTCTCCGCTAGTGCCTTCGCCTTCTTTTTCTTGCCGACCGTCTGCCACTCATTCACCTTATCCGGAACAGACGATTTCGCCTCCGTTGGAGCTTCTGGTTGTTTCGCTGCCGGTTTCTCCTGCTGCTGCTTTGCTGGCTGGGTCCCAGGGGCCGGAACCTTTTTCGGGCACGCCTTGGCGACGTGATTGGAATCGCCGCAGACCCAGCAGAAGGGCTTCCTCCCCTCAACGATCACGTAAATTGATCTTCCCCTGCAGGTGATAATGTTGGGGATATTCCCGATCTTTTTTTGCTCGACCGTCACCTGCAGGGTGACGTCACCGGTGAGAAAGCCCTGCTTCGAGGTGAGCGCCTTCACCTCTTCGACCATGCCGAATTGTGTGAAAAACACCCCGACATGGTCTAACGAGATGTCCATGGGCACGCCGTGGAGAGTGATCTTTGATCTGCGCATGCCCATGTATTCTGTATCCAGGCGCAACGTCTTTGTTTCCATAAAGGAGCCGGCCAGTTTTCTTGCTTCCTCCGCAGAGCCAAGTAAAACATCCCACACGGCGTGGCTGCGCCTAGCCACCATCTTTCCATTGATCTTCAAGGCCTTGATGGCCTCCTCCACCACGTCCCTGCTGACCCCGATAAGTTTGCGACTTTTCGGATCCCTGGTCAGCAGGGAAAAGATCCTGGGCTCAATGTTACTGAGCGTCTCGGGCACCGAGATAATCTCCGCTCCTGTCACGTATTTAGCGTATTTCTCCTTTAGAGACTCATAATACGCTGAATCCTTCCGCACTTTCTGGATGGTCCCCCCGGTCCAAGCCTTGTCGGGGGAAACCGTGTCTGCTGAACACCGCTGCCCGTCCTCCTTAGACGTCGAGGGCACCGGAGATGCAGGAGCTGCTGGTAGGGTTGCTACTCCTGGTCCTTTTTCCAAGGAGAGGGGTGAGGCAGGCAACCGCCAATCCCCCTCCTTTCCTCCCACCGAGGCCGTGGTGGGAGGAACGATCACATCTGGCCTATCGGAGGCCATTGCCTCCTAAGAGGCTAAGCGCGAGACACCTGCCTCCGGTGTTTCGCGTCCTTCGCAGGTCGCTACTTTACGCGGCCCAAGCTATAAACTTGGGTGGAGACCACAATGCCACACTTGACCAAAGTAATAGTAAGTATCACTATGGAACAGATACTACACTTTGATCCAAACCAACCCGACCACACAAACACAAAAAAGTCTGAGTAGGAAAGGGTTGGTACTGATTTATTTGTCAAAAAGTACAAATTCTGGCACAAGGCCAAACAATGGGGAGGGGGAACAAAAACTTGGGTTGGTCTTCCGTAACTATCTTATACCTAGCTAATCCGATTCACGACCCATACATACGTTACAATTTTCTCATTCACCATAAAAATTTGTCCATCAACACTCATACCTATCAAGCACCAAAATACCGCAAAATCATACCGGGGACCTAAAAACACCCCAAATGTACATAAAAATTTCTGATTTTTACAATATATACAATATCTTACAAAAATAATTTAAAACTTTATTCATGAAATGACATGATGGGGAGGGGGAATGAAGAAACAAAAAATCCCCAAAACAAAAAACAATTTCAAATGAATATATATACACAATGTTAGTAAGACCCAAACACACCCACATAATTAAAGAGGCCACTGTATTCTGCCTTAAAAGGAACAAAATCAAGCAGCTCTCTTTCTAAGGGGAATGGAGAAGCAGGGAACAAAATAAATTGGACTGGAGAATATATAAGGCTGACCCAGCCGAGAATAAAAACGGGACAAAATAACAATGGACAATGGGAATCTCGAACTGGATCATAACAAAAGTAATGGAGCCGGGAACAGGCCAGGACAAACACATTCACTCACATTAACTAGGCACAAAAAGAACTTCTACCTTAACCACGGGAGGGGTTCCAAAGGAATCCACCCCGATGCAACTAGCAGATCTAAAAGAGAAAATCAAGGCTAGCCCCGGTCACGCGAACCAGGCTCGCCGCATATACCCACCTTTCGCTGAACTCTGTCGGGTGCAGCCGTTTTCGTTCAGTTCTAATCTTAATTTTGAGCTGGTGCTCAAAATATCGGATTAGATCCTGATCCGAAAGACGACCGCCCCGCAAGACTTCCTCCAGACGCGTCATCCAAATCACCATTCTAGCCGTGGCCAGTAGCGACAGAAACACCATCCGCTTCACTCCAGAGTACGGGGGCGACACATTGTCCACAGCGTATGCGCGATCAATGAGCACAAGCTCCCGCGGCGCGATACGAGCAGTCAACTCGCCAACACGCGCCCACAACGGGCGAACGCGCGAACAATGGAAGAAGGCGTGCGCAGACGTCTCCTTAATTCCAAGGACGCAACGTTCACAATCTGGCAAATCCGCCAGGCCCATTGCGAAACGCTTGTCGTTGAGAGACAAACCATTCCGAGCCAATCGCCAGGTCAGAGAAAACTCAGAGTTGTTGAGCCAATCCGCACCTGGCGCCCAAGACCAATGAGAGCGATACTCCTCTCTCGACATGCCGAGCTTACTCCACAGTTCATCCTTCACGGCGCCCTCCACTAATCCCCGATAGAAGATTCTCCTAGGCCGTGAAAGGTCACTGGACCATGGAATGGCCCGAAGGGCCGTCAGACATTCGAGCAGGAATTTCGGCCGCCCCCAAGGCCTATTGCTAGTCCTTAGGAGCGGGGGAGTGATAGTGAGGCTAGGGAACATGTCCCTCACTACCCCCGCAAGCAACCGATCTTCCTCCAACGCGCGCCTGAGGAATGCCAACCTCGAAGCGAGCACGTGGCTCCTCAAGTGTGGCATCCCCAGACCCCCTTGACACGGACGGAGGCAACAGACTCCTTTGTCGACCATGTGTTTGCGTCCTCTCCAAAGACAGGAGAATAGCAAACGCTCGAGCGCCTTCTCATGATCGTCACAAAGGGGAAGTACAGACAGCCGGTAAAGGATTCTGGGAAAGAGGTATGTATTACACACCTCCGCCAGACCCTTCACGGAGAGACTCCGTCGACGCCAAATCTCGACCGACGCGCCGACCTTTGCCTGTACTTCTGACCAGTTTTTCTCCAACTGTAAGTCCGGACCGAACCAAACTCCGAGGAGCTTGACCGGCCCGTCCGTCCAGTCGAAGGGCCCCGGGAGGGAAACACCCTTCCAGGCACCTAACCGCAAGCCGGACGACTTGTCGCGGTTAATTCTGGCCCCTGTTACCTGTTCGTACCGTTCAAGCGCCTTCTGTACCGCCCTTATGTCCCTGCGGGAGGACACAAAGGTCGTTACGTCATCGGCGTACGCGGAAACCCTGGCTCGAGCTCCACCAGGGACAGCAATTCCACGCAGGACCGGACTGCACGTCTCGTCCCTTAGCCGGCGAAGGAGGGGCTCCAACGCCAGGACGTAAAGGAGAGGCGACAGTGGACAACCCTGTCGGACCGACCTAGACAGCGCGAAAGCGCTCGACAGCTTCCCGTTCACCTGTACCACAGCCTTGGGGGAGCGATACAGAAGGCTAATCCAGCGGCTGAAGTCGGGTTTGAATCCGGCGGCCTGCAGGACAGCAGCCAGGTAGCCATGGTCAATCCTATCAAATGCCTTGGACTGATCCAAATTGATCAGCGCGGCCTCTTCGTCGTCTTCTACACCCTCTACGATCGTGCGAATCAAGTGCAGGTTGCTCTGAATTGTTCGTCCCTTCACAGAACAAGTCTGATCCGGTTCCAACAGAGACTCGGCAACTAGCTGCAAGCGATTCGTCAGGATCTTGGCCAAAATCTTTAACTCTGTGTTTAGCAGAGTTATGGGCCTGTAATCATCTAATCCCCGCCCAACCTTCTTGCCTTTTCCCAACAGCGTGATCACGCCCCTGGTGATCCGACCGGGGATGGACCCCTGCCGAAACCAGTGGTTGAACACGACAGTCAAGAGCGGGACAAAAAGGTGCGACATCCTCAAGTACAATTCATAGGGCAAACCATCCAAACCTGGCGACTTGCCACTGCCGGTCTTCTTCAAAGCCGCGTAGACTTCGTCCTCCGTAATCTCCCCTTCGCAGCTAGCCGCTTCAGCCGGCAAAAGCCGGGGAAAGTCAGCCAAATAGCTGCGAAACTCCTCGTCACGGAGACCAGGCTCCTTGGTAAACCGGTGTTCGAAATGCTGCCGGAACGCCTCGCACATGTCGTCAGTGGACCTAAGGAGATGTCCCTCCGGGTCGCGCACCTCTCGAATGTACCGATCGCCGGCCCGACGAATTTCTTCCTTGCGCAGTTCCGCGCCCATGTTCACAGCTTCGGAAGACATCTTGCTTAACTTAGCCCTAATTACCTGGCCCATATAGCGCTCGCTAGTCGTGCGCCTCAGGGCCTCCCTGGCTAAGGCTATCTCGAGGGGATCCCCACCAGCCTCCGCCCGGGCGAAATTAGCACTAAGTGTCTTTGCCTCCGCAGCCTTATCTAGTTTGAGCCGCTGGCTATATTTGGTGGCGAAAGACCTAATGGAGTCCTTAAGGTTAACCCACCACTTATTCCCAATGACTCGCCCAATTAACGCCCGCTGAACTAGTTTTGTCAGCTGGTCACGAAAGTCCCGCCTGTCCAGTAAGGACTGATTGAACTTCCAATAACCAGCCAACCTAGGCCTAAAGTCTAACACCACACGGGCACAAACGAGTTTGTGGTCCGTGTAGCCTAGCCAGTGGAACGTTGGACATTCTAAGAAGTCTATGTCGGCCACTCTCACTAACATCCTATCCAGGTACGCAGATACCCGGGTAGAAGGCCAATTAAGCGCCCACGTCCACATACTCCCATCCGGATGATCGACCCGGTATCTATCGACGAGACCAAATTCGTCGATCAGATCAACCAGGCTACGATCATCATTCCTCCCGCTAGCGCCCCTCCCTCTATCCCATTTGGGGGTTAGGATGGCATTCCAGTCCCCAACTAAGATTAGCCGTGTTGAATGCACCATAAAGGGCTCCAACAGCCGAAAGAAAGAGACACGCTCACCTTGCTTATTGGGCGCATAAACCACAATCAGCCGGAACAATTTGCTTTTCACTGCAATATCGGCCACGATCAGCCGGCCCTCGGCACCGACATGGACAAGGTCAACCTTCGCGTCCAGGGTACGCTTGACCAGCAAAGAAACACCTCTGGCTTGCCGGCTCCCATATGCTGAATAGACGACAAAGTCGTTAGACAGCACACAAGAGTCGACTTCGCAAACAAAGTGAGTCTCTTGGATCGCGGCCACATCCACGCCGAAGGACAAGAGGTCACGAAGCAGGCGAGCCGCCTTACCCCGATCCCTCAGGCCCTTCGCATTCAAGCTGGCTATCTTAATAGACATCTTTTAAACCTGAAAAAGAAAAAGAAAAAACAGGCAACAAAGGCTCTCTAATTGCATACGGGACGGAAATCTTTGGCAGTTAGGACCCCGACGGACTGTCCTAGGGACCCTGTTCCTACGTCGGACGTAATCCGTCCGTCTAGGACAATGCCGCCGACGTCCGTGGGGTACATTAGTTTTACCACCCTATATAAACTGGGGTGGAGCAAAACCGGGAACCTCCCCGAACAATTTTTGGACATTTTCCTTAGTTCAGCTGAATTCTCGATACACATCCTTAATTTAGGATAACACTTTTTCGCTTCTGCGATGTGGTCCCAGACCCGCAGGTTACCCCCGGTGTTCCGTACGAGGGTAATTACTCCTGGGGCCTGGGAAAAGTTATTGGGGTCCTCCGTCGATAGACCATCCACAGAGGTCATCTTCAGCAGTGGCTTGAGTAATTTGCGTCTTTGCGACGACCAATCTGCAGAGACGTCCTCTTCCACCTTCAATAGCGCTTCCCCTCTGGGCAGGGCTTTTTTCTTTTTTGCCCGAGTGGGAGTGGACATGGGAGAAGGGGAGGGAGTGGGGGTTAAAGCAACTGGTCTTAGGGGGGTCAATTTAAAGGTAGGGGACTGGGAAACCTTCAGCGGGGACGAGGGGAGGCTCCTTGCCTTTTGCGCGTACGTCTGCCTCTCCGGCGAGACAGGAAGCGAGGAGCACCTGTGTGATGTTGAACTCCTTTCTCTGCTCTTTCGCCGATTTTTGGAGATCTCTTGCTGCTCCTCTTCGTCCTCCCGGCTGCGTTTTAACGACCCCGATCTTTGTGTTTCCATCGGTTCTTCCTTATCCTTCGGGCCCTCATTTTGGGGAGGTTTTTTTGCCTTCCCCTGCTTGGTAGCGGCCTTGGGTGATGAGGGCTCCCTTGACTCCGAAGGCTCCTGAGGTGGTGAGGGCATTTTGGTCGGAGAAGGCGATTTCTCCGCTGGCACCTTCGCCTTCTTTTTCTTTCCGACAGTCTGCCACTCATTCACCTTATCCGGAACTGCCTCCTTCGACACTTCTGGTTGCTTTACAACCGGTTTCTCCTGCTGCTGCTTTGCCGGCTGGGTCCCTGTGGCCGGATCCTTTTTCGGGCACGCCTTGGCGACGTGATTGGAATCGCCACAAACCCAGCAGAAGGGCTTTCTTCCCTCGACGATCACATAAATTGACCTTCCCCTGCAGGTGATAATGTTGGGGATATTGCCGATCTTCTTTTGCTCGACCGTCACCTGCAGGATGACATCACCAGTCAGAAAGCCCTGCTTCGAAGTGAGTGCCTTCACCTCCTCGACCTTGCCAAATTGTGTGAAGAACACCCCAACGTGGTCCAATGAAATCTCCATGGGCACGCCGTGAAGAGTGATCTTTGATCTACGCATGCCCATATATTCCGTGTCCAGGCGCAACGTCTTTGTTTCCCAAATGGAACCAGCCAGCTTTCTCGCTTCCTCCGCAGAGTCCAGCAAAACATCCCATACGGTGTGGCTGCGCCTAGCCACCATCCTACCGTTAATTTTCAGGGCCACAATGGCCTCCTCCACCACGTCCCTGCTGACCCCGATCAGTTTGCGGCTTTTCGGATCCCTGGTCAGCAGGGATAGGATCCTGGGCTCAATGACACTGAGCGTCTCGGGAACCGAGAGAATCTCCGTACCTGTCACAAATTTGGCGTATTTATCCTTAAGGGACTCATAATACGCAGAATCCCTTCGCACTTTCCGGATGGTCTCCCCGGTCCACGCCTTGCCAGGGGTAACCGTTGCTGCTAGACACCGCTGCCCATCTTCCTTCGACGTTGAGGGCACCGGAGATGCAGGAGCTGCTGGTAGGGTTGCTACTCCTGGTCCTTTTTCCAAGGAGAGGGGTGAGGCAGGCAACCGCCAATCCCCCTCCTTTCCACCCACCGAGGCCGTGGTGGGAGGAACGATCACATTTGGCCTATCGGAGGCCATTGCCTCCTAAGAGGCTAAGCGCGAGACACCTGCCTCCGGTGTTTCGCGTCCTTCGCAGGTCGCTACTTTACGCAGCCCAAGCAATAAACTTGGGTGGAGACCACAATGCCACACTTGACCAAAGTAATAGTAAGTATCACTATGGAACAGATACTACACTTTGATCCAAACCAACCCGACCACACAAACACAAAAAAGTCTGAGTAGGAAAGGGTTGGTACTTATTTATTTGCCAACAAAGTACAAATTCTGGCACAAGGCCAAACAATGGGGAGGGGGAACAAAAACTTGGGTTGGTCTTCCGTAACTATCTTATACCTAGCTAATCAGATTCACGACCCATACATACGTTACAATTTTCTCATTCACCATAAAAATTTGTCCATCAACACTCATACCTATCATACACCAAAATACCGCAGTAACATACCAGGGACCTAAAAACGCCCCAAATGTACATAAAAATTTGTGTATTTACAATATTTACAATAGTGTACAAAAATAAATTTAAAACTTTATTCATGAAATGACATGATGGGGAGGGGGAATGAAGAAACAAAAAACCCCAAAACAAAAAACAATTTCAAATGAATATATATACATGGGTTAGTAAGACCCAAACACACCCACGTAATTAAAGAGGCCACTGTATTCTGCCTTAAAAAGAACAAAATCAAGCAGCTCTCTTTCTAAGGGGAATGGAGAAGCAGGGAACAAAATAAATTGGACTGGAGAATGTATAAGGCTGACCCAGCCGAGAGTGAAAACGGGACAAAAGAATACTTGGACAATGGGAATCTCGAACTGGATCATAACAAAAGCAATGGAGCCGGGAACAGGCCAGGACAAACACATTCACTCACATTAACTAGGCACAAAAAAGAACTTCTACCTTAACCACGGGAGGGGTTCCAAAGGAATCCACCCCGATGCAACTAGCAGATCTAAAAGAGAAAATCAAGGCTAGCCCCGGTCACGCGAACCAGGCTCGCCGCATATACCCACCTTTCGCTGAACTCTGTCGGGTGCAGCCGTTTCCGTTCAGTTCTAATCTTAATTTTGAGCTGGTGCTCAAAATATCGGATTAGATCCTGATCCGAAAGACGACCTCCCCGCAAGACTTCCTCCAGACGCGTCATCCAAATCACCATTCTAGCCGTGGCCAGTAGCGACAGAAACACCATCCGCTTCACTCCAGAGTACGGGGGCGACACATTGTCCACAGCGTATGCGCGATCAATGAGCACAAGCTCCCGCGGCGCGATACGAGCAGTCAACTCGCCAACACGCGCCCACAACGGGCGAACGCGCGAACAATGGAAGAAGGCGTGCGCAGACGTCTCCTTAATTCCAAGGACGCAACGTTCACAATCTGGCAAATCCGCCAGGCCCATTGCGAAACGCTTGTCGTTGAGAGACAAACCATTCCGAGCCAATCGCCAGGTCAGAGAAAACTCAGAGTTGTTGAGCCAATCCGCACCTGGCGCCCAAGACCAATGAGAGCGATACTCCTCTCTCGACATGCCAAGCTTACTCCACAGTTCATCCTTCACGGCGCCCTCCACTAATCCCCGATAGAAGATTCTCCTAGGCCGTGAAAGGTCACTGGACCATGGAATGGCCCGAAGGGCCGTCAGACATTCGAGCAGGAATTTCGGCCGCCCCCAAGGCCTATTGCTAGTCCTTAGGAGCGGGGGAGTGATAGTGAGGCTAGGGAACATGTCCCTCACTACCCCCGCAAGCAACCTATCTTCCTCCAACGCGCGCCTGAGGAATGCCAACCTCGAAGCGAGCACGTGGCTCCTCAAGTGTGGCATCCCCAGACCCCCTTGACACGGACGGAGGCAACAGACTCCTTTGTCGACCATGTGTTTGCGTCCTCTCCAAAGACAGGAGAATAGCAAACGCTCGAGCGCCTTCTCATGATCGTCACAAAGGGGAAGTACAGACAGCCGGTAAAGGATTCTGGGAAAGAGGTATGTATTACACACCTCCGCCAGACCCTTCACGGAGAGACTCCGTCGACGCCAAATCTCGACCGACGCGCCGACCTTTGCCTGTACTTCTGACCAGTTTTTCTCCAACTGTAAGTCCGGACCGAACCAAACTCCGAGGAGCTTGACCGGCCCGTCCGTCCAGTCGAAGGGCCCCGGGAGGGAAACACCCTTCCAGGCACCTAACCGCAAGCCGGACGACTTGTCGCGGTTAATTCTGGCCCCTGTTACCTGTTCGTACCGTTCAAGCGCCTTCTGTACCGCCCTTATGTCCCTGCGGGAGGACACAAAGGTCGTTACGTCATCGGCGTACGCGGAAACCCTGGCTCGAGCTCCACCAGGGACAGCAATTCCACGCAGGACCGGACTGCACGTCTCGTCCCTTAGCCGGCGAAGGAGGGGCTCCAACGCCAGGACGTAAAGGAGAGGCGACAGTGGACAACCCTGTCGGACCGACCTAGACAGCGCGAAAGCGCCCGACAGCTTCCCGTTCACCTGTACCACAGCCTTGGGGGAGCGATACAGAAGGCTAATCCAGCGGCTGAAGTCGGGTTTGAATCCGGCGGCCTGCAGGACAGCAGCCAGGTAGCCATGGTCAATCCTATCAAATGCCTTGGACTGATCCAAATTGATCAGCGCGGCCTCTTCGTCGTCTTCTACACCCTCTACGATCGTGCGAATCAAGTGCAGGTTGCTCTGAATTGTTCGTCCCTTCACAGAACAAGTCTGATCCGGTTCCAACAGAGACTCGGCAACTAGCTGCAAGCGATTCGTCAGGATCTTGGCCAAAATCTTTAACTCTGTGTTTAGCAGAGTTATGGGCCTGTAATCATCTAATCCCCGCCCAACCTTCTTGCCTTTTCCCAACAGCGTGATCACGCCCCTGGTGATCCGACCGGGGATGGACCCCTGCCGAAACCAGTGATTGAACACGACAGTCAAGAGCGGGACAAAAAGGTGCGACATCCTCAAGTACAATTCATAGGGCAAACCATCCAAACCTGGCGACTTGCCACTGCCGGTCTTCTTCAAAGCCGCGTAGACTTCGTCCTCCGTAATCTCCCCTTCGCAGCTAGCCGCTTCAGCCGGCAAAAGCCGGGGAAAGTCAGCCAAATAGCTGCGAAACTCCTCGTCACGGAGACCAGGCTCCTTGGTAAACCGGTGTTCGAAATGCTGCCGGAACGCCTCGCACATGTCGTCGGTGGACCGAAGGAGATGCCCCTCCGGGTCGCGCACCTCTCGAATGTACCGATCGCCGGCCCGACGAATTTCTTCCTTGCGCAGTTCTGCGCCCATGTTCACAGCTTCGGAAGACATCTTGCTTAACTTAGCTCTAATTACCTGACCCATATAGCGCTCGCTAGTCGTGCGCCTCAGGGCCTCCCTGGCTAAGGCTATCTCTAGGGGATCCCCACCAGCCTCCGCCCGGGCGAAATTAGCACTAAGTGTCTTTGCCTCCGCAGCCTTATCTAGTTTGAGCCGCTGGCTATATTTGGTGGCGAAAGACCTAATGGAGTCCTTAAGGTTAACCCACCACTTATTCCCAATGACTCGCCCAATTAACGCCCGCTGAACTAGTTTTGTCAGCTGGTCACGAAAGTCCCGCCTGTCCAGTAAGGACTGATTGAACTTCCAATAACCAGCCAACCTAGGCCTAAAGTCTAACACCACACGGGCACAAACGAGTTTGTGGTCCGTGTAGCCTAGCCAGTGGAACGTTGGACATTCTAAGAAGTCTATGTCGGCCACTCTCACTAACATCCTATCCAGGTACGCAGATACCCGGGTAGAAGGCCAATTAAGCGCCCACGTCCACATACTCCCATCCGGATGATCGACCCGGTATCTATCGACGAGACCAAATTCGTCGATCAGATCAACCAGGCTACGATCATCATTCCTCCCGCTAGCGCCCCTCCCTCTATCCCATTTGGGGGTTAGGATGGCATTCCAGTCCCCAACTAAGATTAGCCGTGTTGAATGCACCATAAAGGGCTCCAACAGCCGAAAGAAAGAGACACGCTCACCTTGCTTATTGGGCGCATAAACCACAATCAGCCGGAACAATTTGCTTTTCACTGCAATATCGGCCACGATCAGCCGGCCCTCGGCACCGACATGGACAAGGTCAACCTTCGCGTCCAGGGTACGCTTGACCAGCAAAGAAACACCTCTGGCTTGCCGGCTCCCATATGCTGAATAGACGACAAAGTCGTTAGACAGCACACAAGAGTCGACTTCGCAAACAAAGTGAGTCTCTTGGATCGCGGCCACTTCCACGCCGAAGGACAAGAGGTCACGAAGCAGGCGAGCCGCCTTACCCCGATCCCTCAGGCCCTTCGCATTCAAGCTGGCTATCTTAATAGACATCTTTTAAACCTGAAAAAGAAAAAGAAAAAACAGGCAACAAAGGCTCTCTAATTGCATACGGGACGGAAATCTTTGGCAGTTAGGACCCCGACGGACTGTCCTAGGGACCCTGTTCCTACGTCGGACGTAATCCGTCCGTCTAGGACAATGCCGCCGACGTCCGTGGGGTACATTAGTTTTACCACCCTATATAAACTGGGGTGGAGCAAAACCGGGAACCTCCCCGAACAATTTTTGGACATTTTCCTTAGTTCAGCTGAATTCTCGATACACATCCTTAATTTAGGATAACACTTTTTCGCTTCTGCGATGTGGTCCCAGACCCGCAGGTTACCCCCGGTGTTCCGTACGAGGGTAATTACTCCTGGGGCCTGGGAAAAGTTATTGGGGTCCTCCGTCGATAGACCATCCACAGAGGTCATCTTCAGCAGTGGCTTGAGTAATTTGCGTCTTTGCGACGACCAATCTGCAGAGACGTCCTCTTCCACCTTCAATAGCGCTTCCCCTCTGGGCAGGGCTTTTTTCTTTTTGCCCGAGTGGGAGTGGACATGGGAGAAGGGGAGGGAGTGGGGGTTAAAGCAACTGGTCTTAGGGGGGTCAATTTAAAGGTAGGGGACTGGGAAGCCTTCAGCGGGGACGAGGGGAGGCTCCTTGCCTTTTGCGCGTACGTCTGCCTCTCCGGCGAGACAGGAAGCGAGGAGCACCTGTGTGATGTTGACCTCCTTTCTCTGCTCTTTCGCCGATTTTTGGAGATCTCTTGCTGCTCCTCTTCGTCCTCCCGGCTGCGTTTTAACGACCCCGATCTTTGTGTTTCCATCGGTTCTTCCTTATCCTTCGGGCCCTCATTTTGGGGAGGTTTTTTGCCTTCCCCTGCTTGGTAGCGGCCTTGGGTGATGAGGGCTCCCTTGACTCCGAAGGCTCCTGAGGTGGTGAGGGCATTTTGGTCGGAGAAGGCGATTTCTCCGCTGGCACCTTCGCCTTCTTTTTCTTTCCGACAGTCTGCCACTCATTCACCTTATCCGGAACTGCCTCCTTCGACACTTCTGGTTGCTTTACAACCGGTTTCTCCTGCTGCTGCTTTGCCGGCTGGGTCCCTGTGGCCGGATCCTTTTTCGGGCACGCCTTGGCGACGTGATTGGAATCGCCACAAACCCAGCAGAAGGGCTTTCTTCCCTCGACGATCACATAAATTGACCTTCCCCTGCAGGTGATAATGTTGGGGATATTGCCGATCTTCTTTTGCTCGACCGTCACCTGCAGGATGACATCACCAGTCAGAAAGCCCTGCTTCGAAGTGAGTGCCTTCACCTCCTCGACCTTGCCAAATTGTGTGAAGAACACCCCAACGTGGTCCAATGAAATCTCCATGGGCACGCCGTGAAGAGTGATCTTTGATCTACGCATGCCCATATATTCCGTGTCCAGGCGCAACGTCTTTGTTTCCCAAATGGAACCAGCCAGCTTTCTCGCTTCCTCCGCAGAGTCCAGCAAAACATCCCATACGGTGTGGCTGCGCCTAGCCACCATCCTACCGTTAATTTTCAGGGCCACAATGGCCTCCTCCACCACGTCCCTGCTGACCCCGATCAGTTTGCGGCTTTTCGGATCCCTGGTCAGCAGGGATAGGATCCTGGGCTCAATGACACTGAGCGTCTCGGGAACCGAGAGAATCTCCGTACCTGTCACAAATTTGGCGTATTTATCCTTAAGGGACTCATAATACGCAGAATCCCTTCGCACTTTCCGGATGGTCTCCCCGGTCCACGCCTTGCCAGGGGTAACCGTTGCTGCTAGACACCGCTGCCCATCTTCCTTCGACGTTGAGGGCACCGGAGATGCAGGAGCTGCTGGTAGGGTTGCTACTCCTGGTCCTTTTTCCAAGGAGAGGGGTGAGGCAGGCAACCGCCAATCCCCCTCCTTTCCACCCACCGAGGCCGTGGTGGGAGGAACGATCACATCTGGCCTATCGGAGGCCATTGCCTCCTAAGAGGCTAAGCGCGAGACACCTGCCTCCGGTGTTTCGCGTCCTTCGCAGGTCGCTACTTTACGCAGCCCAAGCAATAAACTTGGGTGGAGACCACAATGCCACACTTGACCAAAGTAATAGTAGGTATCACTATGGAACAGATACTACACTTTGATCCAAACCAACCCGACCACGCAAACACAAAAAAGTCTGAGTAGGAAAGGGTTGGTAATTATTTATTTGCAATAAATTACAAATTCTGGCACAAGGCCAACAAATGGGAGGGGGAACAAAAACTTGGGATGGTCTTCAGTAACTATCTTATACCTAGCTAATCCGATTCACGACCCATACATACGTTACAATTTTCTCATTCACCATAAAAATTTGTCCATCAACACTCATACCTATCAAGCACCAAAATACCGCAAAATCATACCGGGGACCTAAAAACACCCCAAATGTACATAAAAATTTCTGATTTTTACAATATATACAATAGTGTACAAAAATAAATTTAAAACTTTATTCATGAAATGACATGATGGGAAGGGGGAATGAAGAAACAAAAGTCCCCAAAACAAAAACAATTTCAAATGAATATATATACACAATGTTAGTAAGACCCAAACACACCCACATAATTAAAGAGGCCACTGTATTCTGCCTTAAAAAAGGACAAAATCAAGCAGCTCTCTTTCTAAGGGGAATGGATAAGCAGGGGGCAAAAATAAATTGGACTGGAGAATGTATAAGGCTGACCCAGCCGAGAGTGAAAACGGGACAAAATAATACTTGGACAATGGGAATCTCGAACTGGATCATAACAAAAGCAATGAAGCCGGGAACAGGCCAGGACAAACACATTCACTCACATTAACTAGGCACAAAAGAGACTTCTACCTTAACCACGGGCGGGGTTCCAAAGGAATCCACCCCGATGCAACTAGCAGATCTAAAAGAGAAAATCAAGGCTAGCCCCGGTCACGCGAACCAGGCTCGCTGCATATACCCACCTTTCGCTGAACTCTGTCGGGTGCAGCCGTTTCCGTTCAGTTCTAATCTTAATTTTGAGCTGGTGCTCAAAATATCGGATTAGATCCTGATCCGAAAGACGACCTCCCCGCAAGACTTCCTCCAGACGCGTCATCCAAATCACCATTCTAGCCGTGGCCAGTAGCGACAGAAACACCATCCGCTTCACTCCAGAGTACGGGGGCGACACATTGTCCACAGCGTATGCGCGATCAATGAGCACAAGCTCCCGCGGCGCGATACGAGCAGTCAACTCGCCAACACGCGCCCACAACGGGCGAACGCGCGAACAATGGAAGAAGGCGTGCGCAGACGTCTCCTTAATTCCAAGGACGCAACGTTCACAATCTGGCAAATCCGCCAGGCCCATTGCGAAACGCTTGTCGTTGAGAGACAAACCATTCCGAGCCAATCGCCAGGTCAGAGAAAACTCAGAGTTGTTGAGCCAATCCGCACCTGGCGCCCAAGACCAATGAGAGCGATACTCCTCTCTCGACATGCCGAGCTTACTCCACAGTTCATCCTTCACGGCGCCCTCCACTAATCCCCGATAGAAGATTCTCCTAGGCCGTGAAAGGTCACTGGACCATGGAATGGCCCGAAGGGCCGTCAGACATTCGAGCAGGAATTTCGGCCGCCCCCAAGGCCTATTGCTAGTCCTTAGGAGCGGGGGAGTGACAGTGAGGCTAGGGAACATGTCCCTCACTACCCCCGCAAGCAACCGATCTTCCTCCAACGCGCGCCTGAGGAATGCCAACCTCGAAGCGAGCACGTGGCTCCTCAAGTGTGGCATCCCCAGACCCCCTTGACACGGACGGAGGCAACAGACTCCTTTGTCGACCATGTGTTTGCGTCCTCTCCAAAGACAGGAGAATAGCAAACGCTCGAGCGCCTTCTCATGATCGTCACAAAGGGGAAGTACAGACAGCCGGTAAAGCATTCTGGGAAAGAGGTATGTATTACACACCTCCGCCAGACCCTTCACGGAGAGACTCCGTCGACGCCAAATCTCGACCGACGCGCCGACCTTTGCCTGTACTTCTGACCAGTTTTTCTCCAACTGTAAGTCCGGACCGAACCAAACTCCGAGGAGCTTGACCGGCCCGTCCGTCCAGTCGAAGGGCCCCGGGAGGGAAACACCCTTCCAGGCACCTAACCGCAAGCCGGACGACTTGTCGCGGTTAATTCTGGCCCCTGTTACCTGTTCGTACCGTTCAAGCGCCTTCTGTACCGCCCTTATGTCCCTGCGGGAGGACACAAAGGTCGTTACGTCATCGGCGTACGCGGAAACCCTGGCTCGAGCTCCTCCAGGGACAGCAATTCCACGCAGGACCGGACTGCACGTCTCGTCCCTTAGCCGGCGAAGGAGAGGCTCCAACGCCAGGACGTAAAGGAGAGGCGACAGTGGACAACCCTGTCGGACCGACCTAGACAGCGCGAAAGCGCTCGACAGCTTCCCGTTCACCTGTACCACAGCCTTGGGGGAGCGATACAGAAGGCTAATCCAGCGGCTGAAGTCGGGTTTGAATCCGGCGGCCTGCAGGACAGCAGCCAGGTAGCCATGGTCAATCCTATCAAATGCCTTGGACTGATCCAAATTGATCAGCGCGGCCTCTTCGTCGTCTTCTACACCCTCTACGATCGTGCGGATCAAGTGCAGGTTGCTCTGAATTGTTCGTCCCTTCACAGAACAAGTCTGATCCGGTTCCAACAGAGACTCGGCAACTAGCTGCAAGCGATTCGTCAGGATCTTGGCCAAAATCTTTAACTCTGTGTTTAGCAGAGTTATGGGCCTGTAATCATCTAATCCCCGCCCAACCTTCTTGCCTTTTCCCAACAGCGTGATCACGCCCCTGGTGATCCGACCGGGGATGGACCCCTGCCAAAACCAGTGGTTGAACACGACAGTCAAGAGCGGGACAAAAAGGTGCGACATCCTCAAGTACAATTCATAGGGCAAACCATCCAAACCTGGCGACTTGCCACTGCCGGTCTTCTTCAAAGCCGCGTAGACTTCGTCCTCCGTAATCTCCCCTTCGCAGCTAGCCGCTTCAGCCGGCAAAAGCCGGGGAAAGTCAGCCAAATAGCTGCGAAACTCCTCGTCACGGAGACCAGGCTCCTTGGTAAACCGGTGTTCGAAATGCTGCCGGAACGCCTCGCACATGTCGTCGGTGGACCGAAGGAGATGCCCCTCCGGGTCGCGCACTTCTCGAATGTACCGATCGCCGGCCCGACGAATTTCTTCCTTGCGCAGTTCTGCGCCCATGTTCACAGCTTCGGAAGACATCTTGCTTAACTTAGCCCTAATTACCTGGCCCATATAGCGCTCGCTAGTCGTGCGCCTCAGGGCCTCCCTGGCTAAGGCTATCTCTAGGGGATCCCCACCAGCCTCCGCCCGGGCGAAATTAGCACTAAGTGTCTTTGCCTCCGCAGCCTTATCTAGTTTGAGCCGCTGGCTATATTTGGTGGCGAAAGACCTAATGGAGTCCTTAAGGTTAACCCACCACTTATTCCCAATGACTCGCCCAATTAACGCCCGCTGAACTAGTTTTGTCAGCTGGTCACGAAAGTCCCGCCTGTCCAGTAAGGACTGATTGAACTTCCAATAACCAGCCAACCTAGGCCTAAAGTCTAACACCACACGGGCACAAACGAGTTTGTGGTCCGTGTAGCCTAGCCAGTGGAACGTTGGACATTCTAAGAAGTCTATGTCGGCCACTCTCACTAACATCCTATCCAGGTACGCAGATACCCGGGTAGAAGGCCAATTAAGCGCCCACGTCCACATACTCCCATCCGGATGATCGACCCGGTATCTATCGACGAGACCAAATTCGTCGATCAGATCAACCAGGCTACGATCATCATTCCTCCCGCTAGCGCCCCTCCCTCTATCCCATTTGGGGGTTAGGATGGCATTCCAGTCCCCAACTAAGATTAGCCGTGTTGAATGCACCATAAAGGGCTCCAACAGCCGAAAGAAAGAGACACGCTCACCTTGCTTATTGGGCGCATAAACCACAATCAGCCGGAACAATTTGCTTTTCACTGCAATATCGGCCACGATCAGCCGGCCCTCGGCACCGACATGGACAAGGTCAACCTTCGCGTCCAGGGTACGCTTGACCAGCAAAGAAACACCTCTGGCTTGCCGGCTCCCATATGCTGAATAGACGACAAAGTCGTTAGACAGCACACAAGAGTCGACTTCGCAAACAAAGTGAGTCTCTTGGATCGCGGCCACATCCACGCCGAAGGACAAGAGGTCACGAAGCAGGCGAGCCGCCTTACCCCGATCCCTCAGGCCCTTCGCATTCAAGCTGGCTATCTTAATAGACATCTTTTAGTTCTGAAAAAGAAAAAACAAAGAACATGCAACAAAGGCACTAGTCGCATACGGGGTAGAAATCTCGGGCAGAGGGGACCCCGACGGACTGTCCTAGGGACCCTGTACCAATGTCGGACGTAATCCGTCCGTCTAGGACAATCCCGCCGACGTCGGTGGGATATGTTAGTTTTACCACCCTATATAAACTGGGGTGGAGTAAAACGGGGAACCTCCCCGAACAATTTTGCGACATTTTTCTTAGTTCCGGCGTGTTTTCCGCCACCATCCTTATTTTAGGATATAACCTTCTGACCTCTTCTATGTGGTCCCAGACCCGCAGGTTCCCCCCGGTATTTCTTACCAGGGTGATGACACCTGGGGCCTGGGAAAAGTTTGTAGGATCTTCAGTGGAAAGATTGTTGACTGAAGTCAGTTTTAGGAGCGGCTTCAGCAACTTTCGCCTTTGCGAGGACCACTCCGCCACCAAATTTTCGTCGACTTTCATTAGAGCTGCGCCTCTCGGGAGGCCTTTCTTCTTTTTCGCCTGACTGGGAGTCTGGCTGGGAGTGGGAATAGGAGAAGGGGAGGGAGTGGGAGTTGCCGAAATGTTCTTTTCCAGGGGGGTCAGATTGAAGGTAGGGGACTGGGAAGCTTTCCGCGGGGAAGAGGGAAGGCTCCTCGCCTTTTCTGCATAAGTGCATCTAACTGGGGACACCGGTAAAGAAGTGCATCGGTCGCCCAGCTTCCTCCTCTCAGAGCTCCTGCTCCTCCTTCTACTCTTGAGTTTGTCCTGTTGTTCCTCCTCTTCCTCTCTCCCGCGCTTCAGGGACGACGCTCTTCCTACTTCCATAGGCTCTTCCGCAACCTTTTTGGGGAAGGAACCCTTTTCCTTGCCCTGTTTGGACGGTGAATTTTGCGGAGTAGGGTCCTTCTGTTTGGCAGGCGCCTTAACAGGAGTCGGCACCTTCACCGGCACCTTCGCCGGCGAAGGCGTTTTTGCCTTTTTTCGCGCCACCACCTGCCAATCACCCTCCTTGTTGGCTGCCGGTACTGGTGCTGGTGGAGCTTGTTTGGTAGTTTCCTTTGCAGGCTGCTGCTGCTGTTTGACTGGTTGGGCCTTTGGGGGCGGGTTTTTGGTCGGACACGCCTTTGCGACGTGTTCCGCCGCCCCACAGACCCAACAGCAAGGCTTTCTGCCCTCCACGACCACAAAAATATTTCGATCCCTGCAGGTGAGGATGTTGGGGATTTTCGCAATGTTTTCCCCAGATAGGGTCACCTGCAGGACCATATCTCCTGTATAGAAGCCTGCCTTGGACCGCAGCGAGGAGACGTCGGCCACCTTTCCGTAACTTGCAAAAAAGGCGCCGACGTGGTCCTCGGCAATGTCCAAGGGGACGCCATGCAAGGTAATCTTGACTCTCCTTGCTCCCATATATTCCGTCTGGAATTGGAGTGTTTTTGTCTCCAATACCACGCCAATTAGGCGCTTGGCCTCTTCAACTGAGCCAAGCAGGACGTCCCACTTGGCATTGCCTCTCCTCGCTACGGCCTTTGCATTAATCTGAAGAGCCCGAATTGCCTCTTCAAAGGATTCCCTTGTGATGCCCACAAACTTATGGGTCTTAAGTTCCTTGGTTCTTAGTGTGATTATTCTGGCCTCAATTTGTGCCAATTGTTCTGGCACGGAAACCAGCTCTGTTCCTTTAATATACTGGGCGTATTTGTCTTGCATCTGATGGTAATATTCCTCATCCTTAACCGTCAATTTCCCTCTTTTCCACCCAGCGGTCGAGGGTTTAGGCGATGCTGCTTCTGCTAGTACTTGCGAAGGGGGATTATCCCGAGGCGGTAGAGCCCAATCCCCCTCCTTTCCTCCCACCGACGCCGTGGTGGGAGGAACGACCTCATCCGGCCCATTCGAGGCCATTGCCACCAAAGTGGCCGAACACCGGACAACCTCTTTCCGGTGTTTCGCGTTGAAAACGCTACTTTACGCAAGCCCGAGCTATAAACTCGGGCCGGAAATTAGTATGTCCAAGATACAAAGTCACTGCAATATCACGAAGGAACAAAACAGCTCTTTGCTCTTACCTTCACAACCCCCAAAACAAAAAGTCAAGAGGGTAGGGAAGGGTTGGTATGTATTTATTCAGGTATGAAATACATGAATTATGGCACAAGGCCGAAAAATGGGGAGGGGGAACAAAACTTGGGATGGTCTTCAGTAACTATCTTATACCTAGCTAATCAGATTCACGACCCATACATACGTTACAATTTTCTCATTCACCATAAAAATTTGTCCATCAACACTCATACCTAACAAGCACCAAAATACCGCAAAATCATACCGGGGACCTAAAAAACACCCCAAATGTACATAAAAATTTCTGATTTTTACAATATATACAATATCTTACAAAAATAATTTAAAACTTTATTCATGAAATGACATGATGGGAAGGGGGAATGAAGAAACAAAAAATCCCCAAAACAAAAAACAATTTCAAATGAATATATATACACAATGTTAGTAAGACCCAAACACACCCACATAATTAAAGAGGCCACTGTATTCTGCCTTAAAAAGACAAAATCAAGCAGCTCTCTTTCTAAGGGGAATGGATAAGCAGGGGGCAAAAATAAATTGGACTGGAGAATGTATAAGGCTGACCCAGCCGAGAGTGAAAACGGGACAAAATAATACTTGGACAATGGGAATCTCGAACTGGATCATAACAAAAGCAATGAAGCCGGGAACAGGCCAGGACAAACACATTCACTCACATTAACTAGGCACCAAAAAGACTTCTACCTTAACCACGGGCGGGGTTCCAAAGGAATCCACCCCGATGCAACTAGCAGATCTAAAAGAGAAAATCAAGGCTAGCCCCGGTCACGCGAACCAGGCTCGCCGCATATACCCACCTTTCGCTGAACTCTGTCGGGTGCAGCCGTTTTCGTTCAGTTCTAATCTTCATTTTGAGCTGGTGCTCAAAATATCGGATTAGATCCTGATCCGAAAGACGACCTCCCCGCAAGACTTCCTCCAGACGCGTCATCCAAATCACCATTCTAGCCGTGGCCAGTAGCGACAGAAACACCATCCGCTTCACTCCAGAGTACGGGGGCGACACATTGTCCACAGCGTATGCGCGATCAATGAGCACAAGCTCCCGCGGCGCGATACGAGCAGTCAACTCGCCGACACGCGCCCACAACGGGCGAACGCGCGAACAATGGAAGAAGGCGTGCGCAGACGTCTCCTTAATTCCAAGGACGCAACGTTCACAATCTGGCAAATCCGCCAGGCCCATTGCGAAACGCTTGTCGTTGAGAGACAAACCATTCCGAGCCAATCGCCAGGTCAGAGAAAACTCAGAGTTGTTGAGCCAATCCGCACCTGGCGCCCAAGACCAATGAGAGCGATACTCCTCCCTCGACATGCCGAGCTTACTCCACAGTTCATCCTTCACGGCGCCCTCCACTAATCCCCGATAGAAGATTCTCCTAGGCCGTGAAAGGTCACTGGACCATGGAATGGCCCGAAGGGCCGTCAGACATTCGAGCAGGAATTTCGGCCGCCCCCAAGGCCTATTGCTAGTCCTTAGGAGCGGGGGAGTGATAGTGAGGCTAGGGAACATGTCCCTCACTACCCCCGCAAGCAACCGATCTTCCTCCAACGCGCGCCTGAGGAATGCCAACCTCGAAGCGAGCACGTGGCTCCTCAAGTGTGGCATCCCCAGACCCCCTTGACACGGACGGAGGCAACAGACTCCTTTGTCGACCATGTGTTTGCGTCCTCTCCAAAGACAGGAGAATAGCAAACGCTCGAGCGCCTTCTCATGATCGTCACAAAGGGGAAGTACAGACAGCCGGTAAAGGATTCTGGGAAAGAGGTATGTATTACACACCTCCGCCAGACCCTTCACGGAGAGACTCCGTCGACGCCAAATCTCGACCGACGCGCCGACCTTTGCCTGTACTTCTGACCAGTTTTTCTCCAACTGTAAGTCCGGACCGAACCAAACTCCGAGGAGCTTGACCGGCCCGTCCGTCCAGTCGAAGGGCCCCGGGAGGGAAACACCCTTCCAGGCACCTAACCGCAAGCCGGACGACTTGTCGCGGTTAATTCTGGCCCCTGTTACCTGTTCGTACCGTTCAAGCGCCTTCTGTACCGCCCTTATGTCCCTGCGGGAGGACACAAAGGTCGTTACGTCATCGGCGTACGCGGAAACCCTGGCTCGAGCTCCTCCAGGGACAGCAATTCCACGCAGGACCGGACTGCACGTCTCGTCCCTTAGCCGGCGAAGGAGGGGCTCCAACGCCAGGACGTAAAGGAGAGGCGACAGTGGACAACCCTGTCGGACCGACCTAGACAGCGCGAAAGCGCTCGACAGCTTCCCGTTCACCTGTACCACAGCCTTGGGGGAGCGATACAGAAGGCTAATCCAGCGGCTGAAGTCGGGTTTGAATCCGGCGGCCTGCAGGACAGCAGCCAGGTAGCCATGGTCAATCCTATCAAATGCCTTGGACTGATCCAAATTGATCAGCGCGGCCTCTTCGTCGTCTTCTACACCCTCTACGATCGTGCGGATCAAGTGCAGGTTGCTCTGAATTGTTCGTCCCTTCACAGAACAAGTCTGATCCGGTTCCAACAGAGACTCGGCAACTAGCTGCAAGCGATTCGTCAGGATCTTGGCCAAAATCTTTAACTCTGTGTTTAGCAGAGTTATGGGCCTGTAATCATCTAATCCCCGCCCAACCTTCTTGCCTTTTCCCAACAGCGTGATCACGCCCCTGGTGATCCGACCGGGGATGGACCCCTGCCGAAACCAGTGGTTGAACACGACAGTCAAGAGCGGGACAAAAAGGTGCGACATCCTCAAGTACAATTCATAGGGCAAACCATCCAAACCTGGCGACTTGCCACTGCCGGTCTTCTTCAAAGCCGCGTAGACTTCGTCCTCCGTAATCTCCCCTTCGCAGCTAGCCGCTTCAGCCGGCAAAAGCCGGGGAAAGTCAGCCAAATAGCTGCGAAACTCCTCGTCACGGAGACCAGGCTCCTTGGTAAACCGGTGTTCGAAATGCTGCCGGAACGCCTCGCACATGTCGTCGGTGGACCTAAGGAGATGTCCCTCCGGGTCGCGCACCTCTCGAATGTACCGATCGCCGGCCCGACGAATTTCTTCCTTGCGCAGTTCTGCGCCCATGTTCACAGCTTCGGAAGACATCTTGCTTAACTTAGCTCTAATTACCTGGCCCATATAGCGCTCGCTAGTCGTGCGCCTCAGGGCCTCCCTGGCTAAGGCTATCTCGAGGGGATCCCCACCAGCCTCCGCCCGGGCGAAATTAGCACTAAGTGTCTTTGCCTCCGCAGCCTTATCTAGTTTGAGCCGCTGGCTATATTTGGTGGCGAAAGACCTAATGGAGTCCTTAAGGTTACCCCACCACTTATTCCCAATGACTCGCCCAATTAACGCCCGCTGAACTAGTTTTGTCAGCTGGTCACGAAAGTCCCGCCTGTCCAGTAAGGACTGATTGAACTTCCAATAACCAGCCAACCTAGGCCTAAAGTCTAACACCACACGGGCACAAACGAGTTTGTGGTCCGTGTAGCCTAGCCAGTGGAACGTTGGACATTCTAAGAAGTCTATGTCGGCCACTCTCACTAACATCCTATCCAGGTACGCAGATACCCGGGTAGAAGGCCAATTAAGCGCCCACGTCCACATACTCCCATCCGGATGATCGACCCGGTATCTATCGACGAGACCAAATTCGTCGATCAGATCAACCAGGCTACGATCATCATTCCTCCCGCTAGCGCCCCTCCCTCTATCCCATTTGGGGGTTAGGATGGCATTCCAGTCCCCAACTAAGATTAGCCGTGTTGAATGCACCATAAAGGGCTCCAACAGCCGAAAGAAAGAGACACGCTCACCTTGCTTATTGGGCGCATAAACCACAATCAGCCGGAACAATTTGCTTTTCACTGCAATATCGGCCACGATCAGCCGGCCCTCGGCACCGACATGGACAAGGTCAACCTTCGCGTCCAGGGTACGCTTGACCAGCAAAGAAACACCTCTGGCTTGCCGGCTCCCATATGCTGAATAGACGACAAAGTCGTTAGACAGCACACATGAGTCGACTTCGCAAACAAAGTGAGTCTCTTGGATCGCGGCCACATCCACGCCGAAGGACAAGAGGTCACGAAGCAGGCGAGCCGCCTTACCCCGATCCCTCAGGCCCTTCGCATTCAAGCTGGCTATCTTAATAGACATCTTTTAAACCTGAAACGAAAAAACAAAGAACATGCAACAAAGGCACTAGACGCATACGGGGCGAAAATCTCGGGCAGACAGGACCCCGACGGACTGTCCCAGGGAACCAGTTCCTATGTCGGACGTAATCCGTCCGTCTGAGACAATACCGCCGACGTCCGTGGGGTAAGTTAGCTTTACCACCCTATATACCGAGGGGTGGAGCAAAACTGGGAACCGACCCGCACAATTTTTGGACATTTTTTTAAGCTCCGGCGTGTTGTCCTTATAAATGTTTATTTTGGGGTACATTTTTACCACTTCTGAGATGTGATCCCAGACCCTGAGATTTCCCCCGGTGCTCCGCACCAGGGTAATAACGCCCGGGGCCTGGGGAAAGTTCAGCGGATTCTCCGTGGAGAGATCATCCACAGTAGTTAGCTTCAAGAGCGGCTTCAAGAGTTTTCTCCTCTGCGAAGACCACTCTGCTGCTATGCTGTCGTCCACCCTCATGAGTGCTTGTCCTTGAGGGAGTCCTCTTTTCTTTTTGGACCGAACGGGAGTGGGTACAGGAGAAGGGGAGGGAGAGGGGGTTGAGTCACTGGTTTTTTTCAGGGGGGTCAACTTAAAGGTAGGGGGCTGGGCCGCTTTCCGCGGGGATGAGGGCAGACTTCTTGCTTTCTCCGCATAGGAGTGTCGGACCGGCGAGACCGGCAATGAAGAGCATTTCTCCGTTCTCCTTCCTCTCACCGGACTCCTACTTCTCCTCCGGCTCTTTATGTTCTCCTGATTTACTTCTTCGTCCTCTCTCCCTCGTTTCAAAGACGACGCTCTTTCCACGTCCATCTTTTCCACCGTGTCCTTTCTGGGTGAGGAATTTCTTTCCTTTCCTTGTTTGGTCACTGCTTTCACAGGTGAGGGCTCCTTTTGTTTCACCGGTGCCTTAACAGGAGACGGCACCTTCACCGGCGCCTTTGCCGGAGAAGGCGTTTTACCCCTCTTCCTGCTAACCACCTGCCACTCACCCTCCTTGCCCGCTGCCGGTGAAGATGGAGCTGGTGTTGTTGGTGGAGCTGATGTTGCTGGTGTCGCTTGCGGCTGCTTGGTTGGTTGGGTCTTTGGGGCCGGATTCTTGGTCGGGCAGACCTTCGCGACATGATCCGCCGCCCCACAGACCCAACAGCAAGGCTTTCTGCCTTCGACTAACACAAAAATTGCCCGCTTCCTGCAGGTAAGGACATTCGGGATCTCTGCTATTTTTTCCCTACTCAGGGTTACCTGCAGGGCCATGTCCCCTGTCAGGAAACCCGCCTTTGAACGTAAGGCCGAGACTTCGGCAACCCTACCATACTGGGCAAAAAAGGCCCCGATGTGGTCCTGGGAAATGTCTAAGGGGACGCCGTGCAATATAATTTTTGCCTTGCGCATCCCCATATACTCCGTCTGAAATTGGAGCGTTTTGGTCTCCAGGACCACACCGGCCAGCTGCCTGGCCTCCTCGGCCGATCCAAGCAGAACGTCCCACCTGGCTCCGCTTCGCCTCTCCACGGCCCTGGCTTTGATCTTCAGCGTCTTAATGGCCTCCTCGAATGTATCCCTATTAATCCCCACATACTTGTGGGTTTTGGGGTCCTTCGTTGTGAGGGATAAAATTCTAGCCTCGATACTGGCCAACTCTTCTGGCACCGACAAAAGTTCCGTGCCAGAGATATAACTTGCGTATTTCTCCCTCAAATCCTCGTAGTAAGCTTCCCCCTCATTGGGACCTTTCCTTCTTTCCAGCCGGCGGTAGAAGGTTTGGGGGAGGCTGGCACTACTGCTGGTACTGTTCCGGGTCCTTCTGTTGATCCTAGTACTTCTACGGAGGGTGACTCCCGTGGCGGTAACTGCCAGTCACCCTCCTTTCCTCCCACCGACGCCGTGGTGGGAGGAACGACCTCATCCGGCCCATTAGAGGCCATTGCCACCAAAGTGGCCGAACACCGGACAACTTCTTTCCGGTGTTTCGCGTTGAAAACGCTACTTTACGCAAGCCCGAGCTATAAACTCGGGCCGGAAATCCGTATGTCCAAGATACAAAGTCACTGCAATATCACGAAGGAACAAAACAGCTCTTTGCTCTTACCTTCACAACCCCCAAAACAAAAAGTCAAGAGGGTAGGGAAGGGCTGGTACTTATTTATTTGCCAACAAAGTACAAATTCTGGCACAAGGCCAAACAATGGGGAGGGGGAACAAAAACTTGGGATGGTCTTCAGTAACTATCTTATACCTAGCTAATCCGATTCACGACCCATACATACGTTACAATTTTCTCATTCACCATAAAAATTTGTCCATCAACACTCATACCTATCAAGCACCAAAATACCGCAAAATCATACCGGGGACCTAAAAACACCCCAAATGTACATAAAAATTTCTGATTTTTACAATATATACAATATCTTACAAAAATAATTTAAAACTTTATTCATGAAATGACATGATGGGGAGGGGGAATGAAGAAACAAAAAATCCCCAAAACAAAAAACAATTTCAAATGAATATATATACACAATGTTAGTAAGACCCAAACACACCCACATAATTAAAGAGGCCACTGTATTCTGCCTTAAAAAAGAACAAAATCAAGCAGCTCTCTTTCTAAGGGGAATGGATAAGCAGGGGGCAAAAATAAATTGGACTGGAGAATGTATAAGGCTGACCCAGCCGAGAGTGAAAACGGGACAAAATAATACTTGGACAATGGGAATCTCGAACTGGATCATAACAAAAGCAATGGAGCCGGGAACAGGCCAGGACAAACACATTCACTCACATTAACTAGGCACAAAAAAGAACTTCTACCTTAACCACGGGAGGGGTTCCAAAGGAATCCACCCCGATGCAACTAGCAGATCTAAAAGAGAAAATCAAGGCTAGCCCCGGTCACGCGAACCAGGCTCGCCGCATATACCCACCTTTCGCTGAACTCTGTCGGGTGCAGCCGTTTCCGTTCAGTTCTAATCTTAATTTTGAGCTGGTGCTCAAAATATCGGATTAGATCCTGATCCGAAAGACGACCTCCCCGCAAGACTTCCTCCAGACGCGTCATCCAAATCACCATTCTAGCCGTGGCCAGTAGCGACAGAAACACCATCCGCTTCACTCCAGAGTACGGGGGCGACACATTGTCCACAGCGTATGCGCGATCAATGAGCACAAGCTCCCGCGGCGCGATACGAGCAGTCAACTCGCCAACACGCGCCCACAACGGGCGAACGCGCGAACAATGGAAGAAGGCGTGCGCAGACGTCTCCTTAATTCCAAGGACGCAACGTTCACAATCTGGCAAATCCGCCAGGCCCATTGCGAACCGCTTGTCGTTGAGAGACAAACCATTCCGAGCCAATCGCCAGGTCAGAGAAAACTCAGAGTTGTTGAGCCAATCCGCACCTGGCGCCCAAGACCAATGAGAGCGATACTCCTCCCTCGACATGCCAAGCCTACTCCACAGTTCATCCTTCACGGCGCCCTCCACTAATCCCCGATAGAAGATTCTCCTAGGCCGTGAAAGGTCACTGGACCATGGAATGGCCCGAAGGGCCGTCAGACATTCGAGCAGGAATTTCGGCCGCCCCCAAGGCCTATTGCTAGTCCTTAGGAGCGGGGGAGTGATAGTGAGGCTAGGGAACATGTCCCTCACTACCCCCGCAAGCAACCGATCTTCCTCCAACGCGCGCCTGAGGAATGCCAACCTCGAAGCGAGCACGTGGCTCCTCAAGTGTGGCATCCCCAGACCCCCTTGACACGGACGGAGGCAACAGACTCCTTTGTCGACCATGTGTTTGCGTCCTCTCCAAAGACAGGAGAATAGCAAACGCTCGAGCGCCTTCTCATGATCGTCACAAAGGGGAAGTACAGACAGCCGGTAAAGGATTCTGGGAAAGAGGTATGTATTACACACCTCCGCCAGACCCTTCACGGAGAGACTCCGTCGACGCCAAATCTCGACCGACGCGCCGACCTTTGCCTGTACTTCTGACCAGTTTTTCTCCAACTGTAAGTCCGGACCGAACCAAACTCCGAGGAGCTTGACCGGCCCGTCCGTCCAGTCGAAGGGCCCCGGGAGGGAAACACCCTTCCAGGCACCTAACCGCAAGCCGGACGACTTGTCGCGGTTAATTCTGGCCCCTGTTACCTGTTCGTACCGTTCAAGCGCCTTCTGTACCGCCCTTATGTCCCTGCGGGAGGACACAAAGGTCGTTACGTCATCGGCGTACGCGGAAACCCTGGCTCGAGCTCCACCAGGGACAGCAATTCCACGCAGGACCGGACTGCACGTCTCGTCCCTTAGCCGGCGAAGGAGAGGCTCCAACGCCAGGACGTAAAGGAGAGGCGACAGTGGACAACCCTGTCGGACCGACCTAGACAGCGCGAAAGCGCTCGACAGCTTCCCGTTCACCTGTACCACAGCCTTGGGGGAGCGATACAGAAGGCTAATCCAGCGGCTGAAGTCGGGTTTGAATCCGGCGGCCTGCAGGACAGCAGCCAGGTAGCCATGGTCAATCCTATCAAATGCCTTGGACTGATCCAAATTGATCAGCGCGGCCTCTTCGTCGTCTTCTACACCCTCTACGATCGTGCGGATCAAGTGCAGGTTGCTCTGAATTGTTCGTCCCTTCACAGAACAAGTCTGATCCGGTTCCAACAGAGACTCGGCAACTAGCTGCAAGCGATTCGTCAGGATCTTGGCCAAAATCTTTAACTCTGTGTTTAGCAGAGTTATGGGCCTGTAATCATCTAATCCCCGCCCAACCTTCTTGCCTTTTCCCAACAGCGTGATCACGCCCCTGGTGATCCGACCGGGGATGGACCCCTGCCGAAACCAGTGGTTGAACACGACAGTCAAGAGCGGGACAAAAAGGTGCGACATCCTCAAGTACAATTCATAGGGCAAACCATCCAAACCTGGCGACTTGCCACTGCCGGTCTTCTTCAAAGCCGCGTAGACTTCGTCCTCCGTAATCTCCCCTTCGCAGCTAGCCGCTTCAGCCGGCAAAAGCCGGGGAAAGTCAGCCAAATAGCTGCGAAACTCCTCGTCACGGAGACCAGGCTCCTTGGTAAACCGGTGTTCGAAATGCTGCCGGAACGCCTCGCACATGTCGTCGGTGGACCGAAGGAGATGCCCCTCCGGGTCGCGCACTTCTCGAATGTACCGATCGCCGGCCCGACGAATTTCTTCCTTGCGCAGTTCTGCGCCCATGTTCACAGCTTCGGAAGACATCTTGCTTAACTTAGCTCTAATTACCTGGCCCATATAGCGCTCGCTAGTCGTGCGCCTCAGGGCCTCCCTGGCTAAGGCTATCTCTAGGGGATCCCCACCAGCCTCCGCCCGGGCGAAATTAGCACTAAGTGTCTTTGCCTCCGCAGCCTTATCTAGTTTGAGCCGCTGGCTATATTTGGTGGCGAAAGACCTAATGGAGTCCTTAAGGTTAACCCACCACTTATTCCCAATGACTCGCCCAATTAACGCCCGCTGAACTAGTTTTGTCAGCTGGTCACGAAAGTCCCGCCTGTCCAGTAAGGACTGATTGAACTTCCAATAACCAGCCAACCTAGGCCTAAAGTCTAACACCACACGGGCACAAACGAGTTTGTGGTCCGTGTAGCCTAGCCAGTGGAACGTTGGACATTCTAAGAAGTCTATGTCGGCCACTCTCACTAACATCCTATCCAGGTACGCAGATACCCGGGTAGAAGGCCAATTAAGCGCCCACGTCCACATACTCCCATCCGGATGATCGACCCGGTATCTATCGACGAGACCAAATTCGTCGATCAGATCAACCAGGCTACGATCATCATTCCTCCCGCTAGCGCCCCTCCCTCTATCCCATTTGGGGGTTAGGATGGCATTCCAGTCCCCAACTAAGATTAGCCGTGTTGAATGCACCATAAAGGGCTCCAACAGCCGAAAGAAAGAGACACGCTCACCTTGCTTATTGGGCGCATAAACCACAATCAGCCGGAACAATTTGCTTTTCACTGCAATATCGGCCACGATCAGCCGGCCCTCGGCACCGACATGGACAAGGTCAACCTTCGCGTCCAGGGTACGCTTGACCAGCAAAGAAACACCTCTGGCTTGCCGGCTCCCATATGCTGAATAGACGACAAAGTCGTTAGACAGCACACAAGAGTCGACTTCGCAAACAAAGTGAGTCTCTTGGATCGCGGCCACATCCACGCCGAAGGACAAGAGGTCACGAAGCAGGCGAGCCGCCTTACCCCGATCCCTCAGGCCCTTCGCATTCAAGCTGGCTATCTTAATAGACATCTTTTAAACCTGAAAAAGAGAAAAAGAAAAACAGGCAACAAAGGCTCTCTAATTGCATACGGGACGGAAATCTTTGGCAGTTAGGACCCCGACGGACTGTCCTAGGGACCCTGTTCCTACGTCGGACGTAATCCGTCCGTCTAGGACAATGCCGCCGACGTCCGTGGGGTACATTAGTTTTACCACCCTATATAAACTGGGGTGGAGCAAAACCGGGAACCTCCCCGAACAATTTTTGGACATTTTCCTTAGTTCAGCTGAATTCTCGATACACATCCTTAATTTAGGATAACACTTTTTCGCTTCTGCGATGTGGTCCCAGACCCGCAGGTTACCCCCGGTGTTCCGTACGAGGGTAATTACTCCTGGGGCCTGGGAAAAGTTATTGGGGTCCTCCGTCGATAGACCATCCACAGAGGTCATCTTCAGCAGTGGCTTGAGTAATTTGCGTCTTTGCGACGACCAATCTGCAGAGACGTCCTCTTCCACCTTCAATAGCGCTTCCCCTCTGGGCAGGGCTTTTTTCTTTTTTGCCCGAGTGGGAGTGGACATGGGAGAAGGGGAGGGAGTGGGGGTTAAAGCAACTGGTCTTAGGGGGGTCAATTTAAAGGTAGGGGACTGGGAAGCCTTCAGCGGGGACGAGGGGAGGCTCCTTGCCTTTTGCGCGTACGTCTGCCTCTCCGGCGAGACAGGAAGCGAGGAGCACCTGTGTGATGTTGAACTCCTTTCTCTGCTCTTTCGCCGATTTTTGGAGATCTCTTGCTGCTCCTCTTCGTCCTCCCGGCTGCGTTTTAACGACCCCGATCTTTGTGTTTCCATCGGTTCTTCCTTATCCTTCGGGCCCTCATTTTGGGGAGGTTTTTTTGCCTTCCCCTGCTTGGTAGCGGCCTTGGGTGATGAGGGCTCCCTTGACTCCGAAGGCTCCTGAGGTGGTGAGGGCATTTTGGTCGGAGAAGGCGATTTCTCCGCTGGCATCTTCGCCTTCTTTTTCTTTCCGACAGTCTGCCACTCATTCACCTTATCCGGAACTGCCTCCTTCGACACTTCTGGTTGCTTTACAACCGGTTTCTCCTGCTGCTGCTTTGCCGGCTGGGTCCCTGTGGCCGGATCCTTTTTCGGGCACGCCTTGGCGACGTGATTGGAATCGCCACAAACCCAGCAGAAGGGCTTTCTCCCCTCGACGATCACATAAATTGACCTTCCCCTGCAGGTGATAATGTTGGGGATATTGCCGATCTTCTTTTGCTCGACCGTCACCTGCAGGATGACATCACCAGTCAGAAAGCCCTGCTTCGAAGTGAGTGCCTTCACCTCCTCGACCTTGCCAAATTGTGTGAAGAACACCCCAACGTGGTCCAATGAAATCTCCATGGGCACGCCGTGAAGAGTGATCTTTGATCTACGCATGCCCATATATTCCGTGTCCAGGCGCAACGTCTTTGTTTCCCAAATGGAACCAGCCAGCTTTCTCGCTTCCTCCGCAGAGTCCAGCAAAACATCCCATACGGTGTGGCTGCGCCTAGCCACCATCCTACCGTTAATTTTCAGGGCCACAATGGCCTCCTCCACCACGTCCCTGCTGACCCCGATCAGTTTGCGGCTTTTCGGATCCCTGGTCAGCAGGGAAAGGATCCTGGGCTCAATGTTACTGAGCGTCTCGGGCACCGAGATAATCTCCGCTCCTGTCACGTATTTAGCGTATTTCTCCTTTAGAGACTCATAATACGTTGAATCCTTCCGCACTTTCTGGATGGTCCCCCCGGTCCAAGCCTTGTCGGGGGAAACCGTGTCTGCTGAACACCGCTGCCCGTCCTCCTTAGACGTAGAGGGCACCGGAGATGCAGGAGCTGCTGGTAGGGTTGCTACTCCTGGTCCTTTTTCCAAGGAGAGGGGTGAGGCAGGCAACCGCCAATCCCCCTCCTTTCCTCCCACCGAGGCCGTGGTGGGAGGAACGATCACATCTGGCCTATCGGAGGCCATTGCCTCCTAAGAGGCTAAGCGCGAGACACCTGCCTCCGGTGTTTCGCGTCCTTCGCAGGTCGCTACTTTACGCAGCCCAAGCAATAAACTTGGGTGGAGACCACAATGCCACACTTGACCAAAGTAATAGTAAGTATCACTATGGAACAGATACTACACTTTGATCCAAACCAAACCGACCACACAAACACAAAAAAGTCCAGTGGGGAAGGGCTGGTAAATTTCAATGCCTCCAAAACAAAGCTGTTATCAACTAACCACCATAGACAATCGCATCTACCTCCCATTAGCATGGGACAGGCTAGCCTCCCAGAGAGTAAAATACTACGCCTCCTTGGCCTTACACTCTCGGCGGACCTCAAATGGAATGACTATATTGAATCCATTGCCAAATCTGCTGCTATGAATGTCGGCTCCCTGTGCAGAGCCCGGAAATTTTTTCCACCTGAAACTATTCTGCACATATACAAATCTACCATCCGCCCGTGTATTGAATATTGCTGCCATATCTGGTCGGGTGCCCCTGCTGCTCTCCTTGGGCTTCTTGACAAAATACAAAGGAGGATCAATAACGTGGTTGATACTGACTTGGCAGACCGGCTGCAGCCGCTCTCACACCGGCGTGATGTAGCTTCCCTGTGCCTCTTCTACAAGTACTTTCATGGCTTCTGCTCCGATGAGCTTAGATCACTGGTGCCGCCTAAGCACGAATTTACACGAGATACTAGATTAGCAACTAGGTCCCACCCTTTTACAGTTAAACAAATAAGATGTAACCGTAAATTCTACTCCAACAGCTTCTTTTCTCGCGCTTCCCGCCTGTGGAACTCCCTTCCACAAGTCTGCTTTCCCGACAGTTACAATCTCCAGGTGTTTAAATGTAGGGTCAATAGACACCTCCTATCACACTAACTCCCAACTATTCTCACAACACTCTCATCTACCCAACCCTCATTCTCGGTATCCTCACCCGCCTATCACCCACCCTCTGTTATCTCCTATATTTAATCAGCCTTTCTTCACTCTACGTAACCCCCTGCACAGTAGTGGCAGTGACACGCCTTGCTCGGGGTGAAACGCTTAAAAAAAAATAAAATGTAATGAGGACGGAAGTCTTGGAAAATCTGATACTCACAGGTCAGATAGAGGAAAAGAGAAACATAAGAAAGCAGCGGATAACATATTTTAAGGGCCTGAGCAGGTGGATGGCAGAGCGGGGTTTGGGTGGGAAAGAAGAAAGTGTGCTAAGATCTACTAGGGGCAAGGAGACACGGAAGGCCATGATTGCTTACGTTCTGAAGAGAGATGGCACATAGAAGAAGAATAAAAGAAAAGAATAAAAAAATGTAGCAATTAAGCAATTTCCAAAGAAAGAAAAAGAATAATTGTAGATTGGGAGAAGAATGCATACGTGGAACGACAATTAAAAATAAAAAATAAAAAAAATAAAAATAAATAAATATTCAATATTTATTTATTTAAATATTATTATTAATATTTAATAATATTATCAAAAATTAAATAAAAAATTAAAATAAAATAAAACAAAAAGAAATAAAAAATATAAGAATAAAAGAAAAGAATAAAAAAATGTACCAGTTGAGGAATTTCCAAAGAAAAAAAAAATGAAAGAATAATTATAGATAGTAAGAAGAATTTATGCGTGGAACGACAATAAAAAAATAAAGAAATAAAAAAAATAAAAATGAATAAATATTCAATATTTATTTATTTAAATATTATATTATTATTTAATAATATTATCAATAATTAAATAAAAAAATAAAATAAATTAAAAAGAAATAAAAATAAAATAAAAAGAAATAAAAATAAAATAAAATAAAATGAAATAAAAATAAAATAACATAAAAGAAAAACTTAATAAATAAAAAAAATAAAAATGAATAAATATTCAATATTTATTTATTTAAATAGTATATTATTATTTAATAATATTATCAATAATTAAATAAAAAATAAAATAAAATAAAAAGAAATAAAAAATAAAACAAGATAAAATAAAAAGAAATAAAAAATAAAATAAAATAAAATAAAAAGAAATAAAAAAGAAAAGAAAAGAAAAGAAAAAGAAATAAAAAGGAAAAGAAAAGAAAAGAAAAATATTAAAGAAAGACAGGAAGAAAGAAAGAAAAGAAAAACAGAAAAAAGATGAAGAAAATAAATTAAGAAAGAAAATTGTAAGAAAAAGTATAGACAGAATGAAATATCAAAGCGTGCAAGACAACACAGAAAAAAAATAAAATAAAAGAAAGAAACGAAGAAATAAATAAAACAAATAAAGAAATAAAGAAAAATGAAAGAAAAAAATTTTGATAGAGGGAAGAATAAAATGCAACACCAGGAAGAGAATAATATAAATGAAAGAAAGAAAAAACGAAGAAAAGAAAAAGTGTTGTGGATAGAGTGAAGAATGAAAGTCTACAAGAAA
>JBBBDQ010002134.1:2852500-2860000 GCA_037127315.1 Ascarosepion bandense | reverse complement strand
TATCAATCATCCAAAATTAACTTTGTGGAAAAATTCAGGAGCTCAAAAAGCAAAAATAAAAACAGGAAAATCATATGCTATAACCCTCCTTTTAATCAGTCAGTTAACTTCAAGCTGGGACATGAATTTCTTAAACTAATAGATAAGCATTTTCCTAAAAATAACCCTCTAAGCAAAATAATCAATAAAAATACAATTAAACTAAGCTATAGCTGCTCCAATAATCTAGAAAAAATAATTAAAGTACATAACAGCAAAACATTAAAAGCACACAACAAAAATAACTCCAACAATAATACCAGTCTGCCCCATAATAACAACCTCTGTAACAGTAGAAACCCAAACCAATGCCCCATGAGCAATAAATGTCTAACGAAATCCCTGATATATATGTGTTCGATTTCATCCATGGAGCAGCCTAGAGATGAAAAAATATATATCGGAAACACCATGAACGTATTTAAAAAGCGATTTTACAATCACCTCTCGTCCTTCAATAACAAAGAAAAGCAAAACATGACGTCTCTCTCCAAATACTTTTGGAAATTAAAAGACGAAAATAAAACACCTAAAGTTAAATGGAAAATTCTCAAACAAGCAAGAACAGCTAAATCAATAAAGGAACCATGTTTCCTTTGTCTTCAAGAAAAAATTGAAATCATTAAATACATGAATAGCAAACAAGCTTTCAAACCAGAGTCATGAAACAACAGTAAACTGCAAGCACATTAATGAACTAACTTTACAATCATGCTAAAAAATACTATAAAAGCCAGACCCCTTAGAAATGATACAACTTCATAGTACTAACAACACTCTTACACACACCACAAACCGTGATCTAATAAAAAAATTTAAAAAAATTTTAAAAAAATCTTTATAGAAAAAATCGATTTCCTAAATTGAATATTAAGGTTAAATATACAAAATTAAATTAATTATAAAAACTGTGCTTAAATGCACACATTAAATTTTACTTGTTACCTTAAATACAAACATAGCTATTATCTATTTGCCTATTACCTTAAATACAACATTAAATCTTACCTCGGACATTAAATTCTACTTATTACGCACCCATTATTTAAATACTAACAGTAACTTTTACTCTTACATTAAATCTTATATATTACACACCACAAACTGTGATCTAATTTAAAATTTAAAATTTTATAGGAAAAATCAATTTCCTAAATCCAAAATTAAAGTTAAATATACAAAATTAGATTAATTATAAAAACTCTGCTTAAATACAAAAATCTGTAGCTGTACAAATAAGCGGTAACCCCCTACTCTGCTCCTCTAAAAAATTCAAAGAATAAAGTCTAGTCGCAAAATCATAAAACTTACATCCTATCTGCTAATGTTAAATCTGTCTACAAAATTACAAGACACTCATTAATCAACCATATTCACTACTCACACCACTTTTTTTCAAAATTAAAACGGACAATTCACAAGACTTATTCCCTTATCAATAACCCCCACCAACATCCCACACACAACTCACCAAATATAAGAAAAGTGGCTTTCCATTCCTGTCCGCACCACCTGATGCGACATTGTAGTTTCAATGTCGAAACAAATGTACGATTTGTAGTGGATATATAAAAAAAATTGCACGTGTTCTAAAATATAATTTAGAATATATATATATATATATATATATATATGTGTGTGTGTGTGTGTGTGTGTGTGTGTGTGTGTGTGTGTGTCAGATTAAATAAATTTCAAACATTGTGTCTGCTTATTTTTAATACAATCCGGCAATAAAAAGGAAAATTCAAACTGCCAGGACATTTAATACTAGCGGTAAGTTTGTTTTTTTTTAATTTTACAACCGGAAAGGAAGATTGACAAGAAAGAAATATAATTCGGCGCATTGCTAGTCGAAGATGAACGATTCCAGCATAAAAGAGATGTAAACCAATTGTCATCTCAATATGGACAGAATAAGCAATCAGTACATATATATATATATATTCGAAGGCGAATTGGCACGGTGAAAAACGCGCTTCGGAAGTTGCGTAGAATATTAAGAGACGGGAAAATTTCGCTAGAAACAAAGAAAAGAGTACTGGATAGCTATGTGATGTCTGTTCTTCAATATGGCAGTGAATGTTGGACAATATCATCAATGACGAAGGGAAAAGCTTGAAGCAATTGAAATGTGGTTCTACAGAAGGATGCTGCGGATATCATGGATCGAGCATGTGAACAAGATTGGAAAGGATGGAAACGAAAAAGAAATGAATACTGAGCATCAGGAAGAGACAGCTGAAGTTCCTGGGACATGCAATGAGGAAGGAGGGCTTGGAGAATCTGATACTAACAGGCCAGATAGAAGGAAGAAGAGACAGGTGAAAACAGCGAGTAACATGGCCTGAGAGCTTGATGGTGCAACGGGGGGGGGGGGTAACAAGAGAAAGTGTGCTAAGAGACACTAAGATGAATAAGGAGACGTGAAATGCCATGAACGCCTACGTCCTGAAAGGACAAGGCACATAGAATAAGAAGAACACGATCCAGTGTAGCAGTGATAATGAGGCCATATTTACTGTTGATGACATTTTGAACAACAAGATGAACATGTTATTTTTGATATGATGTAAAACAGACAAACAATAAAACAATGTCAAGACGCCAAACAGAACAGAAAAAATTACACAACGAGATTTAAATTCTGCAACACTAATGGAATTAATGTGAGGCCTGCAACGGGGCTATGCTGAAAAGTAAACCTCATTTGGTCACGTCCCAGGAGAAAATCTTGGTCAGCCTCTAAACTTTTCAACTGACCCTTCCATTTCTACTAATTTGGCCACATCTGACCGTCCTCTGTTCCACAACACGAAAAAAAAAAAAACGAAAAAAACAAAAACAAAAAAAAACACCCGGCTGACAATCAGTAAAGCAGTGATAATGAGGCCATATTTACTCTTGATGACTTTTTGAACAACAGGATAAACATGCTATTCTTGATATGATGTAAAACGGGCAAAAAGACAATTGCAAGTTGCTGGACGAAACAGAAAAAAACTACACAAAGAACAAATACAGACGGGTAATGAAGAATGGTTCCACGAAAAATTCGCAGAAATGAAAAGAATAAAGGTCACAAATAAATAAGATTTGTACCCCCACCAAAAAAAAAATAAAATAAAAAATAAGAGAACTAACAAGATAAAAAAAATAATAGAAAAACGGTAAAATCAGATGTTGCAAATCGCCTGAAGACACCACATGGTAGAAACCTAGGTCGCGTAACCTCGTTTAAAATGAAGAATATTCTAAAGCTCTACAATATAATTGTATTGAACACTTTTTAATACAACTGTGTACTGGTCTAATTTCATTATGACAAAAAAAAGTAATAAAATAATCAATATATATATATATATATATATATATATATATATATATATATATATATATATTATAAATTATAATTTAGAACATGTACATAAGTTTTCTAAATATATCCGCGACAAAGATACATTTGTTTCGACATTGAAACTCCAATGTCTCATCAAAAGGTACATTTGTCTCGACATTGAAGTTTCAATGTCGAAACAAATGTACCTTTGTCGTGGATATATATAGAAAAATTATGTACATGTTCTAAAATATAATTTATAATAAATATTCACAGCTCTATATATTATATATCGAGTCCTGTTTTAAAATAATGTTTTTGGACGTTGTAAGAATTCTTTCTTCGGATATATATATATATATATATATATATATATATATGATTAATACAAATGTTACTTAACTGATAGATGAAAATTTTGAATCTCAAATCTGAAGTTTTGTAGAAGAAAATTTTCATAATTGCTCGCTCCACTCTTCAAGGTGTTTCAGCGATTTACGGTGGATTCTGCCATTTTTCCTTATTTTCATGTTAAATTTTATTTTATTCGTATTATACATTTAAAGAAGCAGTGTATATGAAATTTTTACACAGACATAAATACCAGGACAGATTTGGTTCTATAACCTTGGTTGGTAGGCCGTCTACCGCAGAAAATAATGGCAACCTACTGCGGGATAGTCTTCTGCTCAGTCAGTCATGTCTCTTTCGAGACATGATCGCCCAAAAGCGTTTATCACGTATGGCACTTAACTGACTGATTGAATATAATAGATGAAAACAATACTACTGGGCATAAAGTGGGGGTCAGTTTTCTATTGTTATGAAGTAATAAACTGATCCCCCCTTATTAACTACATAATAATAGAATACATCTCTTCTCCTTCAAGCTATGGGTTGAATAGCAGGAGAGATTGGGTTCTGTAGCATTGGTTAGCGACCAGTCTATTGTAGAAAGTAATGGCAACCTACTGCGGGAATATCTTCTGCCCAGTTGTTATTGATATAATCGCCTAATCGTGTGTAAAAAAATTATAAAAATTGTCCGAAAGCTTTTGTTTATCCAAGCGCTTTCGGCTATACTGTTAGCCACTATCAAGATTAATTTTATTTTAATAATAACAAAATATATGGTGTGTTTTATGTATATATCTAGAATTAAAAAAATATTTCATTTTGAAAATACGGTCAGCACATTATAGATCTGTTCATATTTGATATTACTGAGTGTTGGTCTTTTCCTTTTTATTGATAACTAGCAGTATAAGCCGGCGTTGCTCGGGTTTAATGAAAGCTTTAAAACTAATCCATGGTCCTGGAACTCAGACTCTTTGGACGTTGACACGAAAAACTAAAAAGCAATAGTTGTTTCCAGTTAAAGCGAAACCGTAGACTGAAAGAAAAATAAATGGATGTAATTCAAATTTTGATTTCCTGGTATCGATATCAAATAAGTTTTTTTCGTCGTAAACTGAATTTTGAAGTCTAAATAAGTCCTCTGAGTAAATGGTATCATTGCTGAGACTAAGAACTACAATTATGCCTACTTAGAGCCAAACCCAAAGCAAAAACTAAAATAAAAGGGCTGAAAAACTGATTTTGATCTTGCCTTTTATATATATATATATATTATCGATTTTCTTCACTATTGTAAGAACTGCAACCTTGAAACTTCTGAATATCGTTTCTTATGTCTTTGTCTATGAGTGTATCAAATTTGATTAAAATCGGACCACTCCTTCTATAACCCGACTTTTTTCAATTATCGATTATCGATACTTATCTGGGGTACGTCGACACAAAACCTAGCTAAGAACACTCGCAGACGCTTATAGTACAACTGTGTCTATTATCAAGAAAATCGGTTCAGCCGTTTCAGAGTCTATAGGTAACGGACACACACACACACACACACACACACACACACACACACACACAGACAGGCAAAGTTCCATTTATAAATAAGTTTAAATACTCTATTATGCTCTTTACATGTGAATGATTCTATTTTACTATTCAATGTCCTCAGACATAAAATAGGTGTCAATAAAAATTTTTCCATGATAGCATGATAGCACACGCGAATTCCTCCTCCCTCTTGTCTGCTTTTCTTTAAAGAACTTATTAATGTGAAACAATCGTTTGTTAATCATCACATAGTTTACCAAAGCAAACTTTTTATTTCTAAGGTAAGAAATGCCAACACTAAAATAAACAAAAGCAATAACATTAACATTTTCTACAAAAATCAAATGCATGGTAACTATAAGCAAGATGAATCTTCACATTATAAAAAAATACACAACTCCAGAAAACCCCGCTAACCTCAGTGTTAAAAATAATAAATCACCTGCAAGATTTAAATTACAGAGAAACAATAATGAATACAAATTCACATCTCTTTTAAGAAACTGTATTCCTGATCAATTCAAATTGGTAAATATACTTGATATACTACTATATGTTTAACAAGAAAACTAACATTACATCTCTCTGATCACAGCTCTATTAGGTCTCATTCAAATACACATGGTGACCTACCAAACTGTATACGTAACATAATCGTCGAGAACACAAATATAATAGCATCATTCACATGTCAAAAAGAATGGGCTGGGGTTCTCAACCCTTTTTCCTTTAAGAACCATTTTTACTCTTCATGTTTTTAGTGTAACCCTATAACCATTCCACGAAAAAAATTAACAAAACTAATTTTATTTTTTACTAATATATCAGTTTGACAATTATATTATAAAAATATTGAGATCCAAAGGTGAATTAGAATAACCAAGGACGCATTCCAGAAGCTGAGCAGAGTATTAAGAGACAAGAAAATTTTCAGTAGAAACAAAGAAAAGAGTACTGAATTGCTATGTGATATCTGTTCTTCAATATCGCAGTGAATGCTGGCCAATATCATCAAAAATGAATGAAAGATTTGAAGTAACTGAAATATGGTTCTACAGAAGGATGCTGCGGATATTATAGATCGAGCATGTGAGCAATGATGAGGTTTTGGAAAGGATGTAAACGAAAAGGAAATTAATACTAAGCATCAGGAAGAGACAGCTGAAGTTCTTGAGGTATGTGATGAGGAAGGAAGGTTTGGAGAATCTGATACTCACAGGTCAAACAGAGGGAAAGAGAGACAGGGGAAAGCAAAGGATAACATATGTGAAGGGCCTGAGCAAGCGGATGGCAGAGTGGGGTTTGTGTTGGGTAACAGGAGAAAGGGTCCTAAAAGCCACCAGGAATAAGGAGACGTGGAAAGCCATGATCGCCTACCTCCTGAAGGGAAAAGGTACATAGAAGAAGAATATATATGCCAACTGTTTATAAGAAATTATCATGTGGATATAATGTAGGGGATCAAATCTATATTATAATCAATATATAATCTGATCCCTCATTTTTTTGGGCCATTTTAGTTTCTATATATTTATATTCTAGATTTATGGGTTTGAGTTAGTGGATGAGAGAACGAGGGTTTCATGGTGTAACAGGAGAAGGCGTGCTAAGAGCTACCAGCGATAGGGAGACGTGGAAAGCCATGATTGCCTACGTTCTGAAGGGACAAGGCACATAGAAGAAGAATATATATGCCAACTGTTTATAAGAAATTATCATGTGTATATAAAGTGGGGGATCAAATCTATATTATAATCAATATATAACCTGATCCCTCATTTTTTGGCCATGTTAGTTTTTATATATTTATATTCTAGATTTATGGACTTGAGCTAGTGGATGAGAGAACGAGGGTTTCATGGTGTAACAGGAGAAGGCGTGCTAAGAGCCACCAGCGATAGAGGGACATGGAAGGCCATGATCGACTACATCCTGACGTCTATAATTCTTTACTAACTTACTCAGCTATCTCTTCTTTCTCTTACCTCTCATCTTCCTCTTATGAGCTAGATAGTACTTCTGACAATCGGACTATATCGACAAAGTCTTTCCCTTACATCTGTTTGCACATATATTTATATTTAGTGACTTTAATGTCGGCAGCCTGTCGTGTGCGTTAGATCTCGTCCGTCTAGGCCTGGCGCACCGTCACCGGCTTCCGTGGTTCGCTGCTGCTGCTGCTCCACGTCGTCCGCCGTTTTGCCGTTAGCCGTTGC
>JBBBDQ010002134.1:2832500-2840000 GCA_037127315.1 Ascarosepion bandense | reverse complement strand
AATAGTTGAAAAAAATTAAAACTTCTAATTGGTATAAAGTGGTGGATCGTTTTTTTCTTGTTGTGAAGTTATAAACTGATCCCCCACTAATTACTACTTATTAATAGAATGATATAATATAATTTATCTCTTCTCACTCCAGTTATGGGATAAATAACAGATTGGGTTCTTGGCTGGTAACCATCTATTGCAGAAATAATGGCAACCTATTGCGGATAATCTCCTGCCCAGTCAGTCATGTCTCTTTCGAGACATGATCGCCCAGAGCGTGTATCACGTATGGCACTCAACTGACTGACTGAATATAATAGTTGGAAACATAATTAAACCTGCTACTGGGCATAAAGTTGGTGATGGTTTACTATTGTTATGAAGTAATAAACTGATCCCCCATTAATTACTAATTAATAATATAATACATCTCTTCTTCCAGCTGTGGGTTGAACAGCAAGAGAGATTAGGTTCTGTAGCATTGGTTAGCAACCAGTCTACCGTAGAAAGCAATGACAACCTACTGTGGAAAATCTTCTGCTCAATCAGTCATGTCTCTTTCAAGACATGATCGCCTAAGCATGTCTCTCGTATGGCACTTAACTGACTGATTTATTTTCTTGGCTGGCAACCAGTCTATTGCAGAAATAATGGCAACCTATTGCGGATAATCTTCTGCCCAGTCAGCTATGTTTCTCTTTAGAGACATGATCGCCCAAAGCGTGTATAACGAATGGCACTTAACTTGACTGACTGATCATAGGAGAGTAAGGAGAGTAAGGAGTACACGTTCAATGAAGGAGGATAAATAACGCTTTACCAGAGACATGGTGGGGTTAAGACACGCGCAGAGAGTGTATCGAAGGACAAGATATCGGCGGGAAAATGACAAAGTGACAAGAAAATGAAGAAAGTCTCGAACGGACTAAGTATCAAAAGTAGAAATCGTCCAAAAGACTCAGTATCAAACGAAAAAAGTTTCCAACAGACTATGTATCACAAGAATTAAGTGCCGAACGGACTAACTACGAAAAGAAAAAAAAATATCCTACGGACTAAATATCAAAAACGAAATTCTCTAACAGATTTAGTCAGTCAGTTAAGTGCCATACTTGATATACGCTTGGGCGATCATGTCTTTTTCGATACATGACTGACAGGGCAGAAGATTTTCCCGCAGCAGGTTAGAGTTTACTTTCTGAGGTAGACTGACTGTAAACCAAGGCTATACAAGCCAATTTGTTCTGCTGTTCAAATCTTTTAGTCAGATCAATCAGCTAAGAGCCATATGTGATACACGCTTGGGCGATCATGTCTTTTTCGATACATGACTGACAGGGCAGAAGATTTTCCCGCAGCAGGTTAGAGTTTACTTTCTGAGTTAGACTGGCTGTAAACCAAGGCTATACAAGCCAATTTGTCCTGCTGTTCAAATCTTTTAGTCAGATCAATCAGCTAAGAACCATACGTGATACACACTCAGGCATGATTGGCTGGGCAGAAGATTCGCAGTAGATTGCCATTAGTTTCTGTAGTAGACTGGTTGCCAGCCAAGGCTATAGAACCCAATCCGTCCTGTTATATAACCCATAACTGGAGGGAAGGGACGGATTAATACCTTTCCCAAGGTTATTTGCGCGTAAGTGAATGCAGGGTATCTCCTCCGTTACGCGATTAAATGGCCCGATTCACTAAATCACTACCTTTAGTAGAATGTTCAGAGTTGATGGGGTGTGGGTGAAAATATCCGTCGGGTACAAGAACAAATACTTTCTACTTCTGACCAGGCAGAAAGTTTTTTTCGCAGTAGTTTGCCATTACTTTCTGCGGTAGATTTTTGACTAGCCAAGGCTATAGAACTCAATATGTCCGTTTATTTAACCCATAACTGGAGAGAAGAGAAGGATTAATCAGTCAGTTAAGTGCCATACTTGATACACGCTTGGGCGATCATGTCTCGACAGATACATGACTGACTGGGCAGAAGATTATTCCGCAGTAGGGTGCCATTGCTTTCTGCGGTAGACTGGTTGCCGACCAAGGCTATAGAACTCAATCTGTCCTGTTATTTAATCCATAACTGGAAGGAAGAGACGGATTAATACCTTTCCCAAGGATATTTGCGCGTAAGTGAATGCAATTAATTCAGCTGGAATTCGAACTCGGCTCCCCGATTTCTCGTTCCGAGCCGATATCTCCTGGGCTTTATTTCAAGGAAGACAACATTTCTGTCTGGTGTTCATCCTTTCACACTCGCACACATATCCATATTTGAACACCTATTTGTAAAATATTATTATGCCCACTCTTTCACAAAACTACATGCGTGTTTTTATCTGCAGGTCACGCTATGTTAGCAGGCAGTGATTGGTTAATCTTGACTGGTCATCCTGTGTTCACGTGTGAAATCCTATTCTTACCCGCGCATTCCGCGTGTCCATTTAAGGAGGCACGCACGTGTTACACGCCAGTTAGGCCCGCGATCTCGTCCAGTGATCATTGGGGACATGTGTTACCTAACTCGGGCGAAACCCTTGCTATCAAGGTAGCAGAGGGACATCTGTATAATTCTCGTTCTTACATACCTGCACTAATTGCAGGTAGCAATTAGTGGCGCAATTTTATTTCTTAAACACACATGCCTGTGCTTAATTTCCCAATATAAAATCCGATGGAAACTCAACAAGTCATGTAGTGCATGTATTTTATTCTTTTCAGAATTTTATTCCAACCAATCTTTCATTGACTTTCTTCCAATGAACATTTAACTTCTTTAACAGTTAAAAGGAGAAAACTTTTTCTCCTTCTTTGCTTGCTTTTTCAACTAATATTTTGTACCTTCGTTAATACATGTTTTTTTCCTGTTACCTAGGCGTCATCGTTGTTTCTTATTTCCTGTGTCATGTCTGATCAATCGTACGTCGTGTTGAATCCTAAATATAAATATTGTAACGGTAGACATTACGCTACACCTGGAAGTACAGATATAACTAACCTTACGTCGCTAATTTGTTCCATGACTGACGACGTAAATTGAAAAGTGACTTAACTCGAATTTACTTGTCTCCGAAATTGCTAGTCACTAGGCTAAATAACCATTCTCAGTTTTGTATTTTATTCATTAATACATTTTTTAAAAATATATGGTCAATAAAAATCTGTTTTTAGCCTAGAAGCAAAAAAATAATTTTAATATACTTCAGCAAAAATTTAAATTTTCCGATACATGTACGTTCATACTTGTAAATGAAGATGTTTAAAACTTGGCGATCTTTACAGTACATCACGGACTCTATATTTGTGAATGTGGTTTGCTCTAATACATTATAAAATGAAATGATTTTGTAAGATTTAATAACAGATACAGTTATTAAAATTATTTTTCATATGATTTTATATACTTTTATTCTTATTTACTGTACAACGACATTAAATACATTTTTGATAATATATGAGCAGTAAAAATCTATTTTAAGCCTACAAGCAAATAAATCTTAATTTTTAATATTATACAGAAATTTAATTTAAATTTAATCTAAATTTACAAATACATGCACGTTCATACGTATAAATATATATGTTTGCAACTTGACGATCTTTACAGTACCTCGCGGACTCTTTATTTGTGAATGTGGTTTGCTCTTAGACATTATAAAATGAAATGACTTTGTCATGTTATATAAAAAATACTGCTATTAATATTATTTTGCGACTGCACGAATTTTAATACGATTTTATATGTTTTTATTCTTATTTATTGTACAGCGACGTTATGTTACGCTTTCTAATGACCAGCAGTATATCCCGGCGTTGCTCGGGTGTAATGAAAACTTTAAAACTAATCCATGGTCCTGGAGCTCAGACTCTTTGGGCGTTGGCACGAAAGACTAAAAAGCAATAGTTGTTTCCAGTTAAGACGAAACCGTAGACTGAAAGAAAAATGAATGGATGTAAGTCAAATTTTGATTTTCTGCTATCGATATCAAATAAGTTTTTTTCGTCGTAACCTGAATTTTGAAGGATAAATAAGTCCTCTGAGTAATTGGTATCATGGCTGAGACTAAGAACTACAATTATACCTACTTAGAGCCAAACCCGAAGCAAAAAATAAAATAAAAGGGCTGAAAAAATACAGACATACAGGCAGATAAACAGACACACACAAACATCTTGCATTTTTTATATATATATATATATATATATATATATATATATATATATATATTCGATTTTCTGCACTATTGTATGAACTTCAACCTTGAAACTTCTGAATATCGTTTCTTATGTCTTTATCTATGAGTGTATCAAATTTGATTAAAATCGGACCACTCCTTCTATAACCCGATTTTTTCGATTATCGATTTTCGATATTTATCGAGGGTATCTCAACACAAAATCTAGCTAAGAACACTCGCAGTCGCTTATAGTACAACTGTGAAAATTTTCAAGAAAATCTGTTCAGCCGTTTCGGAGTCTATAGGTAACGGACACACACACACACACACACACAGACAACGTTCCATTTATAAATAAGTTTAGATATTCCAACTTCAATATTTGTGGTGGACAGTCGAAACGTCGAATAAAATGACTTAAACATGATTATTATTTTTCCATATATTTTTCGAAAATTCGAGAACGACTTAACTCGAAACGATGTATCCCAAGGTATAACTGTATTTTTGTTAATCATTGTCACGTATTGTTTTATTTTCCTTCACTTACAAAATTCCCAATCAGCTTTGATGTTCGGTTTAAAATAATTCCTCAAAATATTGGCCACAACAGGTGGTCAAATATGGTCATAATTGATAACTGATAGCCATTCGCTTCATTTAAAATGACAAGAAAAATTTTTCAAAACGCTGAAACTATTTTTGATTACGACTGTCACATATTGTTTCATTTGCTTCGATAATAGATTAGAATATCTGAAGACAAAACGTAGAAGAGACAAATTCAGTTAGTTTAAGTGCCATATGTGATACACGCTTAGGGGATCATGTCTCTAAAGAGACATGACTACCGGGCAGATGATTTTGCTGCAGTAGGTTGCCATTAATTTCTGCGATTGATTAGTTGCCAGCCAAGGCTATAGAACCCAATCTGTCCTGTTATTTAACCCATATCTGTGGGGAGGAGAAGGCTTAATATCTTTTTGGCGTAAGTGAATGTATGGCATTCAACTGGTATTCGAACGCGGCTCCCCGATTTCTCGTTCTAAGACGATATCCACTGCACCACAGCGCACATCCAATCAGTCAGTTAAGTGCTATATATGATACACACTTAGACGATCTTGTCCCGAAAGAAGTATAATTGACTGGGCAGAAGATTTTGCCGCAGTAGGTTGTCATTATTTTCTATGGTAGACTAGTTGTCAGCCAAGGCTATAAACACAAAATGTCCTGTTATTTAATCCATAACTGGATTGAGAAAAAATGAATTATATCATTATATTCATAAGTAGTAATTAGTGGGGGATCAGTTTATTACTTCATAACAAGAGAAAACCAATCCCTCACTTTATGCCCAGTAAAAGTTTTAATTGTTTTTAACTATTATATTCAGTCAGTCACTTACGTGCCATACGTTAAACACGCATGGGCGATCATGTCTCGAAAAGGCATGATTGACTGTGCAGAAGATTTTCCTGCAGTAGGTTGCCATTAATTTCTGCAGTAGACTGGTTACCGACCAAGGCTATAGAACTCAACTGGCTTGTATTTAACCTATAGGTGGAGGTAGAAGCGACGAATTCTTACCTTTTCCCAGAATATTTGTACGTATGTGAATGCAACGATTCCAATTGGAATTCGATCTTGGTTCTCCGGTTTCTCGTTCCGACCCGATACCCACTGCACCGAAACAAACATCAAAGGACTAAGTGCCGAACAAAAAAAAATAAAAAAAAAATAGTCGAACTGATTAAATTACGACTGGATATAATGTGAAAAATATAATATTCGTTTCAAAGAACAAAATAAATGCAGAAGAATTTTGAGATAATCATTATTGTCTTAATAAAATAATATTTATTTTTGTAAGAATAAAAAAAAAGCAGACGGAAGGTCAAAAGTAGAGATGAAGAAGCCTGGTCATTTTTTTTTTTTTTTTTTTTTTTTATAAGCGTTTCACCCCGAGCAAGGAATGTCACTGCCACTACTGTGCAGGGGGCTACGTAGAGTGGAGAAAGGCTGATTAAATATAGGAAATGACAGAGGGTGGGTGATAGGCGGGTAAGGATACCGAGAATGAGGGTTGGGTAGATGAGAGTGTTGTGAGAATAGTTGGGAGTTAGTGTGATAGGAGGTGTCTATTGACCCTACATTTAAACACCTGGAGATTGTAACTGTCGGGAAAGCAGACTTGTGGAAGGGAGTTCCACAGGCGGGAAGCGCGAGAAAAGAAGCTGTTGGAGTAGAATTTACGGTTACATCTTATTTGTTTAACTGTAAAAGGGTGGGACCTCGTTGCTAATCTCAGTTTTATCTAGAAACTAGCAGTATAGCCCGGCGTTGCTCGGGTGTAATGAAAGCTTTAAAACTAATCCATGGTCCTGGAGTTCAGACTCTTTGAACGTTGGCAGGAAAGACGAAAAAGCAATAGTTGTTTCCAGTTAAACCGAAACCGTAGACCGAAAGAAAAACAAATGGATGTAAGTTAAATTTTGATTTCCTGGTATCGATATCAAATAAGTTATTTTCTTCGTAAACTGAATTTTGAAGGATAAATAAGTCCTCTGAGTAAATGGTATCATGGAATTATAACCAAGTTTCGTTAAATTTCGTTAATTTCCGTAACATGTTTACATTTGTTTGACATTACGATACACTACAGAGCAGATATGGTTTGTTTACGATAGATCGAAAATTGTGTTATATAAGCATGATAAAAACCTCGTCTGATCAAGAGGCTATCCATGGTCGAGTGGTCAAGACGGTACCAGATCAAATGGTATGCTTCCCCTATGTAATAGGGGTCGCAGGTTCGAATCCTGCTGGTTAGAACACATTTTCGTCATAAAAATTTATCGTGAAATAATCAGGCCGGTAGATATAAATATAAAATACTGTTTAATTAAAAACAGAATATCTACTTAAATATGAGTATCGGTAAAAATAATGTCCAAAATAATTCATTACATATATGTATATATATATTTGATTTTCTGCACTATTGTAAGAACTGCAACCTTGAAACTTCTGAATATCGTTTCTTATGTCTTTGTCCATGAGTGTATCAAATTTGATTAAAATTGGACCACGCCTTCTATAAACCGATTTTTTCGATAGTTATCGGGTGTACCTCGACACAAAACCTAGCTAAGAACAGTCGCAGACGCTTATAGTACAACTGTGTTAATTTTCAAGCAAATCGGTTCAGCCGTTTCGGTGTCTATAGGTAACGGACACACACACACACAAAGTTTCATTTATAAATAAGTTTAGATTACCTTGGCTCTAATCAGCAACCTTTCATTACCCCTTTTCTTTCACCGCAACAGAC
>JBBBDQ010002134.1:2775000-2827500 GCA_037127315.1 Ascarosepion bandense | reverse complement strand
TCTATAGTTATGAAGTAATAAGCCGATCCCCCACTAATTACTACTTAATAATACATCTTCTCCTTTCAGCTATGGGTTGAATAGCAGGAGAGTTTGGGTTCTGTAGCATTGGTTAGCGACCAGTCTATCGTAGAAAGCCGCGGCAATCTACTGCAGGATAATATTCTGCCCAGTCAGTCATGTCTCTTTAGAGACATGATCGTCCATAGCGTGTATCACGTATGGTACTTAACTGACTGACTGAATGTAATTGTTGGAAACATACTTAAAGCTGATAGTGGGTATAAAGTGGGGGATCTGTTTTTTATCGTTATGAAGTAATAAACTGATCCCCCACTAATTACTACTTAATAATATAATACATCTCTTTTCCTTCGAACTATGGGGTGAATAGCAGGAGAGTTTGGGTTGTGTAGCATTGGTTAGCAACCAGTCTATTGTAGAAAACCACGGCAATCTACTGCGAGATAATATTCTGCCCAGTCAGTCATGTGTCTTTCGAGACATGATCGCCCAAAGCTTGTATCACGTATGGTACTTATTGACTAAGTAATAGATTCCGACTTTCTGGGATACTCCTAAAATAACATTTGTCTTGTTTAATCCTCAGCTGATACCTTTGAACAGCCGCTATGAATAGTTAGATATTCTTTCCTCTATTGCTCGAGGATGGATAGATTCAAGAATTGTAGATGTACGCTTTTAATTGGTACATGTTTGTCTTGCAGGTTCACTTCTAATATTCTTGGAACGTCTTTACGAAAAATGACCACGGAAAGTTTCACTCTGATGGCTTGTAAAGCACTGGGAATTAATACTAACAAAATCCGGTTAGTGTAAAAGTATTCCATTAACTCAAAAATAGCTGAAAACGAATAAAAAAATGAAATAATGTTTTTTAGCTAATCAGTCAGTCAGTTAAGTGCCATACGTGATACACGCTTGGGCGATCATGTCTCGAAAGAGACATGACTGACTGGGCAGAAGATTATCCCGCAGTAGGTTGCCATTAGCTTTCTGCGGTAGACTGGTTGCCGACCAAGGCTATAGAACCAAATCTGTCCTATTATTTAACCCATAACTGGAAGGAATAGACGGATTAATACCTTTTCCCAAGGGTATTTGCGCGTAAGTGAATACAATGGATTCAACTGGAATTCGAACTCGGCTCCCGGGTTTCTCTTTCCGAGCCGATATCCACTGTACTACAACGCAATCAGAGGTCCTAAAAAGAAGGAGAGAGAGAGAGAGAGAGAGAGAGAGAGAGAGAGAGAGAGAGAGAGAGAGAGAGAGAAAAGTTCTATCCAATTTTATAGCGCTGTCTTTTAAAAGTACAACGTGCATAGACTTAAAAAAAATCCACAGAGAACATTACAAAAACCATCATTCAACCCGATTCTTCAAAGCCGAGAAACTTTTGTACATCTACGGGCTTTAACCAAAGGCAACAACACTATTCCGCACGTATAGAATTTGTCAGTTCTCGCAGATCATAAGCACCTTGCATGTCTCTTGTCTCCGCGAAAAAAAAAAATGCGTTAAATTAACCCTGTTTTTCTTTCTTTTTTTTTTTTAGAGTGAACTTTTCAAATGATAGGGAGGGTTGCAAAAAAAGTGACGTTACTGCATTGGTATTGCACTTTTTAGAATTTATTTTAGTAAATCTGATACACATGCCTTGCCATAGGCCTGCTGTAACGTTAAGCTGCTATTTTCGAGTATTCTTGGTCGGTTGTGGTACAGTGGATATCGACTCGGAACGAGAAATCGGAGAGCCGAGCTCGAATTTCAGTTGAATTCCTTGTATTCACTTGCGCACGAGTGTTATATATCGACAAACAACAAACACGCATATATATAAAAATATAAAGTTATATTTTTATTAATGACGATGAACCGTGTAGAATAGGGAACAGAGAATTGAGAGAGCGCGCTTCTAATGGGTTGACGGGAGTGTAGTCTTATCTGTTGTGTCTCTCTTCACCGGCCGATCTCTGTTGCTCCTCTACTGGCGAATCCGTGTGCCGAGGTCTTTTTATAATCTTCCAGAACCGGGACTTTTTCTTCCGGTTTTGCCTCGCCCACGCACGCCCACGTAATTCTCAGAGACACCTGTTCTGTTTGCCTCTGTAGTTATTTCCGCTGCTGCCGGAAATAAGGTCAAACGACATCCGTTCCTTTCAACGACCGGAAACACCCTCGCTTGCATCAGCCTTCCTCGGGTGGGGCCAGATTGTTATATTACACGAGTACCCTTGGGAAAGGTATTAATCCGTCTCTTCCCTCCAGTTATGGATTAAATAATAAGATAGATTGGGTTCTATAGCCTTGGTCGGCAACCGGTCGACCGCAGAAAGCAATGGCAACCTACTGCGGGATAATCTTATGCCCAGTCAGTCATATCTCTTTCGAGACATGATCGCCCAAAGCGTTTATCAAGTATGGCACTTAAATGAATGACTGAAGGTAATAGTTGGAAGTTTAAGTAAAGCCACTACTGGGGGGATCAGTTTTCTATTGTTATTAAGTAATAAACTGATCCCCCACTAATTACTAGTTATTAATACAATCTGTCCCTTCTCAATTCAGTTATAGTTTAAAGTGCAGGATAGAAAATCTTCTGCCCAGTCAGTCATGTCTCTTTCGAGACATGATTGCCTAAAGCGTGTATCACGTATGGCACTTAACTGACTGACTGAATATAATAGTTGGAAACATAATTAAAGCTGCTACAAGGCATAAAGTGGGGGATCGGTTTTCAATTGTTATGAAGTAATGAACTGATCACCCACTAATTAATACTTAATAATATAATCTAATACATCTTTTCTCCCTTTAGCTATGAGTCAAATAAGATGACAGATTGTGTTCTATAGCCTTGGCTGGCAACCAAGTCTACCGCAGAAGGTAATGGCAACCTACTGCGGGATAATCTTCTGCCCAGTCAGTCATGTCTCTTTCGAGACATGATCGCCCAAAGTGTTTATCACGTATGGCACTTAACTGGCTGATCCGTAGACCGAAGCTCGTTTATGAAAACATCTTGTATAAATTCAGCTGGATATTATTCCGCTGATACTGAAGAAAATAAATAGCACTTAAATGGTTTTATTAAAGCTTGATAGGATGCGTCAATTGAATCTGAAGGCATTTGCGCACGAGTACCCTTAGGAAAGGTATTAATCCGTCTATTCCCTCCAGTTATGGATTAAATAATAAGACAGTTGTAGGCAGTAAGAGTTTAATTTCCTTTTTTTATGTGTATCCTGTCTATGATTGTTAAAGCCATTTCGTAGAAAGCGCGTCTGCAAAATGCTGGAAAATGTGTGCTGGGACATATTTCGTGAGGTAGTGAAAGTTAGATCTTTCTTCGCAGCGGGTACTTAAAAATTTTATGAAATTTCTTCTCCTGTGACGATATTCACATTCGGTGTCAGACACATTGGGTGAATAATAAATTACCCTGGGCAGAGTAGATTAGCCATTATCCAAATGGTTGACAACGAGGTTTTATTAAGTTGTGGTAGAATTATCAGAGACAATTAGTAATGGCTTAAATGTAAGCTTTAATGAACTCGGTATTAACCCGAGCTTCTTAACAAAGTTAGAATGTGGCACAAAGCCGATTTTTACCGCGGAGCATTTCAAGCGCGTACGCAGGGAGAAAAAAATTAATATATATAATAAATATAAGTCCATCCCTACCGTGGCGGATGGCTCAAGACAGTGACAAAATAGTGGCGTTGTGATCCCTGATTTGATTAGAGGCATTTGAGTACGTTATTGGAAATATCAAAATTGATTGTATTCAAACCAGGTTTAAATTGTTTAATGTAGATTGCTTCGAGGATTTTTAGTTTCTGTTTATTATTTTCTTGTTTAAGTATGTACGTGTTATCAACAAGCGTTTTTCTCAGAAGTGTGCGTTGATAACCGTGTTGTTTTAAATTTAATTTCTGGACTTATATTTTCAATTCAATTCTCTTTAGTGTTAATAACTTAAATGTTCTATGTTTACTGTGTGTTAATATTTATTCTTTGATACTGGTTTATGTGAGCCGAAAGCGTAGACCCGATAAAAAAATCAACAATTACTGTGATTTTTTGTTGTCTTTCAACGACATCACCATCAAGTATATCAGACGGTATGAACCGATCCTACACAAAATTAATAGACAAAACTTGTCTATATTATTCAATGAAACCTGCATTAATATATAATATTAATTGTGACAGATCTATTACTGAGGGAAATGGACCATACCACAATGATGCCTTCAGTAGATTAATTGAATGATGGCAGAGAGGTCAAAAAATACAAAAGTATGCAATATATATTGAGTACATTTCTAAGATGTGGTATTGAAATTAATTACACGATTTACATTGTTCAAAAAGTGATCGTCATCTTTGTTGCTATATTCAACACGTTTCGGCCGTTGTACATCCCGGCCTTCTCCAGAATTTCTGAGATGTGGTATTGAAATTATTTACACTATTTGCATTTTTGCGATTGTTGATCTAATCATTTTTTTCGTTTCGGCCATTGAACTCTGTGGACTTCTTTAGGAACTGTCCATGTGTCTAAGTTGAGGCATTGAAATTATTTACACTGTTTACTTTATTCGGACAGTTGTCCTCATCTTTGTAACTTATTTATAGGTTCCAGCCATTGTATGCTTCGGCCTTCTTCGGAATATGATTATGTATCTGAGATGCGGTATTGTAATTATGTACAGTATTTACGTGGTTCGGATTGTTGTCTTTATTTTGGTTGATACTCGGGACGAATAGGGCGTTGTGCGATCCAACCGTCTTCAGGGCTTCTATTTTCTGAGATGAGGCATTGCAATTATTTACACTATTTACCTTATTCGGACAGTTGTCCTCATCTTTTTTTTTCCATACTCACAAGGTTTTGACCGTTTTCTTTTGTTTTTTTTTAATCATCTCACCCCAAGCAAGGCATTCCACTGCCACTATTGCGCATGGGGCTACATAGGGGAAGGTAAAGAGAAGGAGTGGTTAGACATAGGGAATGTCAGGAGGAAGGTGACAGATGAGTAAGGATAGCGAGGATGAGGGTTGGGAAGTGTGCTTGATAGAATGGGAGCAGGTTAGTGTGTTAGGAGGTGTCTATTGACCTTACATTTAAACTCCTGGAGATTGAATGCTGTGGCTTTTTTCAGGACCTCCCTATGTTTCTGAGATGAGGTATTGTTATTATTTACACTAGTTACATTGTTCGGCCTGTTGTCCTCAAATTTGTTGCCATATTCACCCTATTTAGGCCATTATAAGCAGCGGCCTTATTCAGGATCTGTCTATATTTCTTAGATGGTGTGTGATAATTATTTATACTATATAGTTCCAATATTGACCTCACCTTCATAGCTTTAATTACGAAGTTTTGTCAGTTGTACTCTCCGGCCTTCTTCAGGATCTGTAAATAATTATTTACACTCTTCACGTTGTTCGGATTGATACCTTCATCTTTCTTGATATATTCACGACATTTTTGGCGATGTACTCTCCGGTCTTTTTCAGGATGTGCCTTTTTTTTTTTTTTTTTTTTAATCATATCACCCCAAGTAAGGCGAAACCCCATTGATGCACAGGGGGCTATGTAAGAGTGAAAAGATTGGAAAAGAGAAAAACCGGAAACCACATCCTAAACAGGAAACAAGGGATGAGCCTTTTGACCTGTTCAATAGACGTGGGTGGAGTGTGAACCGGGCGATAGTTTAGTCTATCTACTCCAATTGAAAAAAAAAAAAGAGTGAAAAGATTGGAAAAGAGAAAAACCGGAAACCACATCCTAAACCGGAAACAAGGGATGAGCCTCTTCACCTGTTCAATAGACGTGGGTGGAGTGTGAACCGGGCGATAGTTTAGTCTATCTACTCCAATTGAAAAAAAAAAAGAGTGAAAAGATTGGAAAAGAGAAAAACCGGAAACCACATCCTAAACAGGAAACAAGGGATGAGCCTCTTCACCTGTTCAATAGACGTGGGTGGAGTGTGAACCGGGCGATAGTTTAGTCTATCTACTCCAATTGAAAAAAAAAAGAGTGAAAAGATTGGAAAAGAGAAAAACCGGAAACCACATCCTAAACAGGAAACAAGGGATGAGCCTCTTCACCTGTTCAATAGACGTGGGTGGAGTGTGAACCGGGCGATAGTTTAGTCTATCTACTCCAATTGAAAAAAAAAAGAGTGAAAAGATTGGAAAAGAGAAAAACCGGAAACCACATCCTAAACAGGAAACAAGGGATGAGCCTCTTCACCTGTTCAATAGACGTGGGTGGAGTGTGAACCGGGCGATAGTTTAGTCTATCTACTCCAATTGAAAAAAAAAAAAGAGTGAAAAGATTGGAAAAGAGAAAAACCGGAAACCACATCCTAAACAGGAAACAAGAGATGATCCTCTTCACCTGTTTAATAGACGTGGGTGGAGTGTGAACCGGGCGATAAAGTATTGTAATTATATGCACTACTTAAATTTTTCGGACTGTTGCTTTCATCTTTGTTGCCATAATCATGACGTTTCGGCCGTTGTAGGCTCCGGCTTTCTTCAGGATGTCTAATATTTCTGATAGGAAGTATTGTAATTATTTAACTATTTACGTTGTTCGGAATGTTGTCCTCATCTTTGTTTTCATATTCCCGACGTTTCAGCCGTTGTACGCTTTCGTCTTTTCATGATCTGTCTATATTTCTGAGATGCGGCGTTGTAATTATTTACACTATTGTTCAAAATGTGGTTCTTATATTTGCTGTCATATTCACTACATTTCAGCAGTGGTAAACTCCAAAATTTATCTGAATCTCTCCATATTTCTGAGATGTGGTATATTAAATACTGTACGCATATGTTTTCTCTAAAATTTCTCTACATCTCTGAGATGAGATATTGTAATTATTTACACTATTTACATTCTTTGGACTGTTGTCCTCATCTTTGTTGCCATATTCACCTTCAATATCTCCCTATATTTTTGAGATGAAATATTGTAATTATTTACACTATTGACATTGCTATATTCACGGACTTCTTCAGGATATGTCAACATTTCATTGATTGATGTATTGATTTTTTAAACTGTTGTCATATTTGTTGCTATATTTATGATGTTTCGGCTTTGTATGCCACAGCCTTTTTCAGGATGTGTTTATATTTCTTGGATGTAGTATTGTAATTATATACACTATTTACATTGTTCGTATTGCTGTTCTCATTATTCTTGCTATATTCACGACGTTTCGACTGTTGTACTTTGATGTTAATTATTTTAAGTCGAATAAGAACTCACTAGTTTCTTTTGTTACATACTCATTTTAGAAAAGGGATCAAAGGTAGAGACTTTAACAGAAGAATCTTAGTACCAAGTTCGAATTCCAGTCGAGTTCATTAAATTCACTTACGTCATCATACTTTTCGGAAATGTATAAATCCATCTCTTCTCACAGTTATATGTAAAGTAGCAATGTAGACTGGGTTTTATGTCCTTGTCTGTCACCTGGCCTAAGATAAGAACAATTTTTGAATTTAAACCAGTGAAGGATCGTTTCATGACCTTATGCATACGGTGCTGCACTTCTTTCTATACGGTTCTTCCAAATAGTGTGGTTTGTTCTACAAAAGCCTTCGCCCCGAAAATCATATATTTCCATTGGTTAAAATGGAAGGATAATCTGTTTTTGTTGCATACTCATTTGAGAAAAGGGATCAAAGGTAGATACTTTAACAGAAGAATCTTAGTACCAAGTTCGAATTCCAGTCGAGTTCATTACATTCACATACGTCATCATACTTTTCGGAAATGTATAAATCCATCTCTTCTCACAGTTATATGTAAAGTAGCAATGTAGACTGGGTTTTATGTCCTTGTCTGTCAACTGGCCTAAGATAAGAACAATTTTTGAATTTAAACCAGTGAAGGATCGCTTCATGACCTTATGCATACGGTGCTGTACTTCTTTCTATACGGTTCTTCCAAATAGTGTGGCTTGTTCTACAAAAGCCTTCACCCCGAAAATCATATATTTCCATTGGTTAAAATGGAAGGATAATCTGTTTTTGTTGCATACTCATTTTAGAAAAGGGATCAAAGGTAGATACTTTAACAGAAGAATCTTAGTACCAAGTTCGAATTCCAGTCGAGTTCATTACATTCACATACGTCATCATACTTTTCGGTAATGTATAAATACATCTCTTCTCACAGTTATATGTAGAGTAGCAATGTAGACTGGGTTTTATGTCCTTGTCTGTCAACTGGCCTCAGATAAGAATAATATTTGAATTTAAAACAGTGAAGGATCGTTTCATGACCTTATGCATACGGTGCTGTACTTCTTTCTATACGGTTCTTCCAAATAGTGTGGTTTGTTCTACAAAAGCCTTCACCCCGAAAATCATATATTTCCATTGGTTAAAATGGGAGGATAATCTGTTTTATAGCTTAGGGTGGAAACCAGTTTAGACAAACTCTGGATTTGTTGAGAATAATATTTTAGTAAGCAGAGAAGTATGATCCTGTCGGTCTGTTCCAGGAAGCAGCGTTTTAATCGTCTACGAGATGGAAACTGGGAAATAATGGTCACTGGCGATGAAAAATGAATTTATTTCGTGAATTTATAAAGGAGAATATCTTGCCTTGATTAAGAACGGTCTTCAAAATTTCAGCCTAAAGCGAATCTACTGGAAGACATTATGATTACTGGCAATGGAAAATGAATTTATTCCGTGAATCCATAAAGAAGAATACCTAGCCTCAATCAAAAACCGTTTTCACTATCTCCACCTAAATAAAATTTACTTTTGAAAAGATAGTCACTTATAATGAAAAATGAAATTTCAGTGCGTCTAAGACCAAGCTGCTGTCTGTCAATCACAAGACAACCTCTCCTGCCTCCCATATGCATGCACCAAGCGAGTCTCCCCGAGAGCAATACTCTGCGTCTACTCGGCCTTACCCTCTCCTCTGATCTCAAGTTGAACCACTACATAGAGTCAATAGCTAAATCCACTACTAGGAAGGTTGGGTCACTGTGTCTGGCCAGGGAGTTTTTCCCACCTGAAATCATCCTGCATATATACAAATCAACTATTCGACCAAGCATGGAGTACTGCTGCCATATATGGTCAGATGACCCCGCTGTTCATATCCGTGTTCTTGACAGGCTCCAAAGTAGAATCAGTAATGTGATAGGTAACGACTTGGCGGCTCGAATACAGCCACTTTCCCACAGACGAGATGTGGCTTCCCTTTGTTTGTTTCATAAATACTTCCATGGCTTCTGTTCCAACGAGCTTGAGTCACTAGTGCCTCCGCAACAGGTGTTTACTTGTGCAACCAGACTGGCAACTGGGTCTCACCCATTCACAGTTAGATCAACCAAATGCAGACGACAATTATACTCCCTCAGCTTCTTTTCCCGCATTTCCCGCCTGTGGAACTCGCTTCCTTATTCTTGCTTTCCTGACGGCTACAACATCCAGGAATTTAAATGCAAGAACAATTCTCATCTCTTAACCCTACTTCTTTCCACACTGTCCTGTAGATCCTTTCCTTTCTCTCTACCTTCGCAACTGTCATCACACCTGTATACCCATTCTACTCTTGCTCTTTTCTAACTGGTTCGTCCTTCTCCTCATTCTCTTCTAATTCTTTTACTCTTATGTAGCCCCCTGCACATCAGTGGCGTTACCGGCTTGCTCGGGGTGATATGATTTTATAAAAAAACACACTTTATTTTTGTTTGTTTCTTTGAAATTTCTTATACTTTATCCGCTGTTTTTTTTTTATTGTTTCATTGATTCTTTTTTTCCGTTTGTCCTTCTTCAGGAGATTCTTGTCTTGTATTACATTGTTATTTCATTCTCTTCGTTCCTTTCTTTATTCTTTATTCTCTTTGTATGTTATTCTCTTCGCGACTATATTTTCTTTCATTCTCTTGCCTTATTTTTTTATTGTTTCATTGATTCTTTTTTTCCGTTTGTCCTTCTTCAGGAGATTCTTTTCTTGTATTACATTGTTATTTCATTCTCTTTTTCAATGATTCAAACTAAAGATAATCAACTGGGCGCATCTATATTCACTGGCGACCAATAAAAAAGAACGATTATTTAAGAGAATAGAAGAAGAAATAAATCGTGTCTAGATCTATGACAACCGTAAATATCTTAATATAAACAAAACCACCTAGGAAAAAAGATCCTCTTTGGCGACAGAAATTTGCTTTTTTTTTTTCGATTGAAAAAGAAATTTAAAAGAGAGAAAAGCGGGTCTTGATCCAGGACAACCTTCGGGATCACAACCTAAAAAGAATATTTTGGGGAAAAAATGGTCACTGGTGGTAGAAAAAGGATTTACTACAGGAACGCAAAAGGGCGAAAATTCAGGACAGACTTCAAAATCTCAACTTAAAGAGTATCTCTTGGGAGAAAAGATGGTCACTGATGTTGAAAAAAGGATTTATTAATCGCGTCTAAATCCAGGACAACATTCAATATTTTAACGTAAATCGGCGGACCTGAAGGAGACTACCACCACCTTTAAATCTGTTGTTTTTCGCTTTTTTACTTTGTTTCAGTGCAATCTTATCGATTATACCCTCCAACTGAAAAAAAATTGGAAAAATTGCAATATTTAAAAGATTTAATGGGAGGGCTCAGTTTTTCATACAATGTTATAGTAAATCGATCCTCCATTTCGGAACGCCTCGCCGGTGCGACATTACCACCACCTGTAAATTGGTTGATTATAATTTTTTTTTTTTACTTTTCTTTTTCAGTGCAATCTTATCGATTAAACCCTAAACTTTCCAACTGACAAAGAAAATTTGGAAATATTTCAATATTTAAACAATTTTGAGGTGGATGGGCTCAGTTTTTCAGACAACCTTATAGTAAATTGATCCTGTGTCAGGAACTTTTTTGATTGTGCATATTCAACAACTGAATCCTTTGCGAAGTTTTTGAATAAAGCCATTCTTGGAGATTCCGATGAAAATGTCATCGGCAGAACTGAAGAAAACTTGAAAAAGACAAAAACAAGAGCAACAACTCGTCCCCCCCACCAAAAAAAAACCAAAAAAAACGAAGCGATCCCAACGCGAGTGGTTACAAAATGGAGGATCGATTTACTATAACGTTGTATGGGAAACTGAGCCCCCACTAAAATTGTTTAAATACTGAAATTTTTCAAAATTTTTTTTGATAATCAGAAACTTTATGTAATAACCGATAAGACTGCACTGAAAAAAGTTTAAAAAATAGAAAAGAAAAACAACAAATTTCAAGGTGGTGGTAGTCTCTTTCAAGTCCCTACTAAATTGAATTTACTGGAGTTGAGGGAATGATGTTCAATGACAATGAAGAATGGATTTATTTCTCGAATCCGAAAACAAAAACCCAATGCATTGTTGCACCACAATGTTTAACATCTTAACCGAAAGTGTTTAGATAGAGTTTAGCATGGCAATCCGAAGTAAACATTGCGGGAAATGATATTTCTTTGTTTGATTGGACTCAAATCTAATTCTTCACTTTCGTGAACTTTCCCCCTTATTTTACTACACAAAATTGCAGTTTGTTATCAAACGGAAATTGTTTTTCTTTTCATACTGAAAGGTTATTTCTACTAAGATCAATAAGAACATTTCAAATACTGTATTCTTTAATCTACCATTATTAACACTGAAATTTTAAAAGTGCTTCATCTGTTGTTATTGAGAGATCAAAAATTCGAAATTAAAATTCTAATGGCGGTTTGCATATAAATATATCGACATTGTATCCTAAATGAAGACAATTTGAAATTTGAATTATTGGCAACTATGGCAAAGGAAGCATTCCAGAAGTTGAGTAAAGTATTAAGAAACAGGACAATTTCGCTAGAAACAAAGAAGAGAGTACTGGATTGCTATGTGATGTCGGTTCTTCAATATGGCAGCGAATGTTGGACAATATCATCAAAGATGAAAAACATTTTGAAACAACTGAAATGTGGTTCTAAAGAAGCATACTGAATATAAAGTGGGGGATCAATTCCATATTACAATCAATATATAAATTGACCCCTCACTTTGTGACCACAGCAGTTTCTATACATTTATATTCCTGAGATCCAAAATCTTAAGAATGCATTCCAGGAGCTGAGTAGAGTATTAAGAAACAGGACAATTTCGCTAGAAACAAAGAAGAGAGTACTGGATTGCTATGTGATGCCAGTTCTTCAATATGGCAGTGAATGCTGGACAACATCTTCGAAGATGAAGTAAAAACTTGAAGCAACCGAAATATAGTTCTAATGAAACATAATGGATATAAATTGGGGGATCAATTGCATATTACAATCAATATATAAACTGACCCCTTACTTTGTGGTCACATCAGTTTCTATACATTTATATTCCTGAGATCCAAAAGCACAAGGATGCATTCCAGGAGCTGAGTAGATTCTTAAGAAACGGGACAATCTCACTAGAAACAAAGAGTAGAGTATTGGATTGATATGTGATGTCGGTTCTTCAATATGACAGTGAATGCTGGATAATATAATCAAAGATGAAGGAAAAACTTGAATCAACCAAAATTTGGTTTTAAAGAAGCATACTAGATATAAAGTGGGGGATCAATTCCATATTACAATCAATATATAAACTGGAACCTCACTTTGTGGTCACAGCACTTTCTATATATTTATATTTCTGAGATCGAAAAGCACAAGAATGCTGTACAAGTTGAATAGATCCGATGAAAACAAAACCTTTGTATTACGCCCCTTGCTATCTTTGTATATCTGATGAATTCGTTCCCTGTCCGTATGCAGGTGATTTGCTGCTACTAGAGAATCTTGATTACTCTGATCATACATCTCCTATGTTGAAATAAACTCCAAAACGAAGCTGCTGTCAATTAACCACCACAGACAACCGCACCTCCCTCCCATTAGCATAGAACAGGCTTGCCTCCCAGAGAGTAAAACACTACGCCTGCTTGGCCTGACACTCTCAGCGGACCTCAAGTGGAATGACTACGTCGAATCCATTGCTAAATCCACTGCCATGAAAATTGGCTCTCTGTGCAGGGCCCGGAAATTCTTTCCGCCTGAAACTATCCTGCACTTATACAAATCTACCATCCACCCGTGTTTTGAATACCGTTGCCACATCTGGTCGGGTGCCCCTGCTATTCTCCTTGACAAAATACAGCGAAGAATCTGTAATGTGATTGATACCGACTTAGCTGACCGCCTGCAGTCACTCTCTCACCGGCGTGACGTGGCTTCCCTGTGCCTCTTCTATAAATACTTTCATGGCTTCTGCTCTGATGAACTTAAATCACTGGTGCCCCCTAGGTGTGAGTTCGCACGAGATACTAGATTGGCAACTAGGTCCCCCCCCTTTTACAGTGAAACCGATGAAATGTAACCGCAATTTCTAATCCAACAGCTTCTTTTCTCGCACTTCCTGCCTGTGGAATTCCCTACCGCATGCTTGCTTCCCCGACGGCTATCACCTCCAGGAGTTTAAATGTAAGGTCAATAGACACCTCCTAACACACTAACCCTCCCATTCTCCCCAACTCTCCCCCTATGTACATCCTAACTCGTCTATCGCCCTGTGTAACCCCCTGCGCTATAGTGGCAGTGGAATGCCTTGCTTGGGGTGACATGATTAAAAAAAAAATCCAAATTTTGATTCGCTGCCATCTAAAATCTTCAAAAATTATAATTCTATGTTTGTGTAGTGGCCTTGTGTCAAGCATAACAGAATTCACCACACTTGAATGTATCAGAACATTGCACAAAAACAAACGTGTCTTGTTACTATTAATAAGGTTAAATTTATTTAACGAGAGAAATGCCATCAATTTCTGCTGTTTTGAAATGACACATATATTGGAAAGTTCTGTATAAAGTTTTTTGTGCATGTGTGTTATATGATTCAGTATTTTAAGGTCAATTTTTTTTAATCGTATCACCCCGAGCAAGGCGGTAATGCCACTGATGTGCGGGGGGCTACATAAGTGTAAAAGATTAATTGGAAGAGAGTGAAGAGGAAGACGAACCAGTTAGAAAGGAGCAATAGAAGGATGAGAATACAGGTGTGATGACAGTTTCAAAGGTGGAGAGAAAGGAAAGGATATACGGGGTGGGGAAAGAACTAGAGTCAAGTGGTTAATAGATAAGTATTGACATTGCATTTAAATTCCTGGAGGTTGTAGCCGTCAGGAAAGCAAGAATATGGGAGCGAGTTCAACAGGCGGGAAGTGCGAGAGAAGAAGCTGCAGGAGTAGAATTGTCGTCTGCTGTCCTCCTTTATGGCAGCGAATGCTGGACAATCTCTCCACGTATGAAGGGGAAACTCGAAGCAACAGATATGTGGTTCTACAGAACGATGCTGAGGATATCTTGGATCGAACATGCGGGCAACAACAAGGTTTTGGAGAGAATGCAAACGAAAAAGGAAACACAATTACTTCAGGAAGAGACAGCTGAGTTTTCTGGAACACATGATGAGGAAGAGGGCTTGGAGAATATAATACTCACAAGGCGGATAAATGGAAAGAATGACAGGAGAAAGCAGCACGAGGTATACCTGATGATCTTGAGCAAGTGGATTGCCGAAAAAGAGTTTGGGGAAGATATCAAGAGGAGAAATGTGCAGAACGACAAAGGATAGGGGACAGTTAAAGTCCAGGATCGCCTACGTCCTGAAGGGTAACGGTATATAAAGAAGAAGCGAGTTCCATATTCGAGACCCTAGTATTACATTTAAGCTACGCTTAGGAAATAGCCATTCAACGCAAAGGGCAAGAATAAAACTCGAACACTGTAAAAGACAAGAATAAATATTGAAAACGGACTTTTATATATATATATATATATATATATATATATATATATATATATATCCGAGTGAATACAGAACGAAGAAAGAATTTTTACAACGTCCAAAACATTAATTTAAAACAGTGCTCGATATATAATATATAGAGCTGTGAATATTTATTATAAATTATATTTTAGAACATGAATTTTTATATATCCACTACAAATCGTACATTTGTTTCGACATTGAAACTTCAATGTCTCATCAGGCGGTGTGGCTAGGAATGGAAAACCTCTTTTCTTATATTTGGTCAGTTGTGTGTGGGATGTTGGTGGAGGTTAGTGATAAAGAAACAAGTCTCGTGGATTGACCGTTAAAAGTTTGAAGAAAGTGAGTAGTTAATATGGATGATTAATGAGTGTCTTTGATTTCTAGACAGATTTAACATTTGCAGTTAGAATGTAAGTTTTTATTATCTTGCGACTAGACTATATCCTTTGGATTTCTTAGAAGAGCCGGTAGGCTCTTCTAAAGACACATGGTCCGTTTTCCACACACACACACATATATATATATATATATATAGGGAAAACGGACCATGTGTATTTTATATATATCCCTAGCGTCTCTACGAAAATGAAATTTTTCTTTTCTTTATTTTTTCTTTCTTTTTCTTTTTCTTTCCTTTCCTTTCCATTTTGTTTAGCCCCCTTCCCCGTCAAACACCGCGCCCTATTTAGCCCCTTTCCCTGTCAAACACCACGCCCTATTTAGCCCCTTTCCCCTTCAAACACCACGCCCTATTTAAACCCTTTCCCCATCAACACCACGCCCTATTTAGCCCCTTTCCCCGTCAAACACCACGCCCTATTTAGCCCCTTTCCCCGTCAAACACCACTTCCTATTTCTTCCTTCCCTTCCCCTTCCACTTTATTTTGGGATAGGCAAAGCCAAATTTTTTCATTTTTCGCTTATAACTCACTCTAAAAGTACTGTTGTCCCAAATCTAAAAATAAACATTGATTGCTATCTATTTATTAATTCCCACCCATCTAGTTTCTTCTGTGACGTAAATTTTTTAACTTCCGCCGGGAATATCTTATTTTATTTTGAGTTTTGAAAGTTGCCGATGATATGTGAAATCTCTCTTAGGGATTTCATGCAGATATGATCATACAATGTTTTTGAACTTTCGAAATTTATTATATATATATATATATATATATATATAGTACTGTGCAAAAGTATTAGGACAAGAAAAAAGGCGAAATAATGTCGCCGTTGTGTATAATACCTTTCTTATGCAAAGAAAAGCGAAAATCTGATGTCGATAAGTCTCTGTCTTTTGACGCCATCAAGTCAGTGAGGAAAGGAGAGAAACAGATAGTGCAGTGTGAAAGAAAGAGAATGAGGGAGCATGAAAAATGTCGGTCATCTGGGCTTGGCGTCATCAGACGATTAGTAGGTCTGTACTTTATTTGTTCTCTGTACATAAGGAAAGAAGAAATGCGAGTGTAATAGAATACAGGTCACCCAGGCTTGACGTCCTGTCAGACGATGCATAGCTCTCTTTCAAAAAGCCAAGATCACGTGTAATTATACGATTGTGAAAAATTGAAATGGATCAACTTTTAGGATTTTTTTCTTTGCTCTTGATTGGCTAATAAATAAGAGGTTGTATACATTTTTTTTGTGCCGACGTCAGCACATTGTAAAATTTAGTGAGCCGACTGTCTTTATGGAATGAGCTTTTCTATTACTAAACTATAAAGGTATACGCTTGTATATTGGCTCATGAAAATTTGTAGATGCATGTAAACTCGGATTTATTTTTTGAGTTATTTCACCCAAAAGGAGTAAAATAAAGCCACCATGACGGATTATACAACTGAGTTTGAAAGAATACAATAAAAGAAAAAAGTTTCCTAATGAGCGAAAACAATAAAGTAATATAAATTTAAAAAGAGAAAAGATAACGATCGATATTGCATTTACATTTTTAAAGCTCAAATTTAACTGTAAACCAAATATCCGGAAAAGAGTTCCGCAAGAGCGAAGTGCGAGAGAATAAACAGCACAGAATTGCTTCTAACCATCAACCATAAAATGATGAGACCTAGCCGCCAATCTAGCACTGCGTATGAAAACAGATACCATGTAGGAAATATCATCAGAAAATAATCAGAAAACATAGTAGTATTTCTTAAATGATATCTTTAATGACAAACAAAAGATAGATTTTCTAGTTTGTTTAAAGAATTTGCAATTGTAGAAGAAGTTCCATCACCGAGAATATCTTCATCTTTTTTAATCATCTCAGCACAAACAAAGCAGTTTTACTGCCACTGTTGCGCAGGGGGTTACATAGGGAAAAGTGATGAGAAAGAGGGGTAGGTTATAAGTGGTGTCAAGAGGAGGGTAATAGAAGGATTAGAATACCGGGGTAATGGGGATAGAGTGGATGGAGAAAAGAGCTTGAGAGAAAGGATGTGAGTTAGTGAAATAGGAGATGTCTATTGACCTTACATTTAAATTCCTGGAGATTGTAGCTGTCGGGGAAGCAAGTGTATGGAAGGGAATTCCACAGCCGGGAAGTACGAGAAAAGAAGCTATTAAAGTAGAAATTGCGGTTACATTTTATCGGTTTCACCGTAAAAGGGTGGCACCTAGTTGCTAGTCTAGTAGCTCGTGTAAATTCACACATGGGGACATCAGAGAGCTTAGTTCATCGGAGCAGAAGCCGTGAAAGTATTTGTAGAAGAGACACAGCGAAGCCACATTGCGTCGATGAGAACACGACTGCATCTGAGATACCAAGTCGGTATCAATCACATTACAGATTTTCCGTTTGATTTTATCAAGAACCCCAGGTTAAATAGCAGCGGCACCCGACTAGATGTGGCAACAGTATTCAATACACAGGCAAATGGTAGATTTATATATGTGCAGGATGTATTCAGATGGAAAAAAAAACTTCCTGGCACTGCACAGTGAACCGTCATAAGCCGATATGTCAGAACAAGACTAATAAATACGCTGATGTTTTGTTTTTATGGCATATCAACCTCGGAGGGTCATTTATTGCCAACTAAATTTTATTTTTTTTATTTATGGTAATACCTTTTTCTTTCAACAGTTTATTGTTGTTTTTATATATATAAGTCTTGTGTCTAGTAATACTTTTTTCTTTTCGAGTATCAAGATTCATTGAGATTTGTTTTTAAGGGCAGAGTCCCTAAGTCGTTTCCTGTTATTTAATCCATAACCGGAGGGAAGAGACGGATTAATACATTTCCCAGGGTACCAGTGCCTAAGTGAATGCAGAGTATTCAACTGGAATTCGACCTCGGCTCACCGATTTATCTTTCCGAGCCGCTATCCACTGCACCACAACGCACATCCGCCACTAAACGCTTACAGCATCTGGAATTCCCAAGCGGTTACCCATCTAAGTACTGACCAGGCTCAACTTCGGTGATCGAGCGAGAACCTGTGTATTCAACGTGATCTGACCGTAAGCCTGAATTCTTTTTGTACTTAATCATAAATGTCAAATTATATATAGTGTTTTTTTTTAGGCTTATTGACGTCTTCCTTCCAGTCGAAAGATCGGAAACATTCCTTTTCAGTTGAAATTATTGCTAACCCTCATAACTTTTCATATATCAATGTAGATTGCAAATACTTTTTTATAAAAACTCACTGCATTAATAACGTATATAAATATAGGTAGAAAAGTTTAATTTGTAATGTATATACACTACCGGCCATAATTATTAAACCACCCCAGTTATTTAAAAGAAATGATGTATTTCATACTATTTTTAGTATTTATTGCCAAGTGGACAATTCTAAATGAAAAGAGAATAGTTCTTTTGTTATTATTACTTTGCAAAATTTTACAAGGCAAAGAGCGACAATTTACCCATCGCACCCTGTAGGTCTGCTATATATATATATATATATATACCCTACCGGCCATAATTATTAGGCCATCCCATTTTCTTTTTAAATAAATGATGTATTTCATACTATTTTTAGTATTTATTGCCAAGTGGATAATTCTAAATGAAAAGAGAATAGTTCTTTTGTTATTATTACTTTGCAAAATTTTACAAGGCAAAGAGCGACAATTTACCCATCGCACCCTGTAGGTCTGCTATATATATATATATATATATATATATATATATATGTATATATATATATATACCCTACCGGCCATAATTATTAGGCCATCCCATTTTCTTTTTAAATAAATGATGTATTTCATACTATTTTTAGTATTTATTGCCAAGTGGACAATTCTAAATGAAAAGAGAATAGTTCTTTTGTTATTATTACTTTGCAAAATTTTACAAGGCAAAGAGCGACAATTTACCCATCGCACCCTGTAGGTCTGCTATATATATATATATATATATATATATATATATATATATACCCTACCGGCCATAATTATTAGGCCATCCCATTTTCTTTTTAAATAAATGATGTATTTCATACTATTTTTAGTATTTATTGCCAAGTGGATAATTCTAAATGAAAATAGAATCGTTCTTTTGTTATTATAACGTTGCAATATATTACATGACAAGGAAGCATAGATGAACTCGTCCGAATCATCCTAACTTTTCTTTATTCTTTCTTTGATGAAACTCCAATATAGGTAATTATTAATTATTTATAAATTCCTTTGATGCACATGTTATTGTGCAGTATTAACAAAAGAAGCATTCTATTTAAAACTAGCAGCATAGCCCGGCGTTGCTCGGGTGTAATGAAAGCTTTAAAACTAATCTATGGTCCTGGAACTCAGACTCTTTGGACGTTGGCACGAAAGACTAAAAAGCAATAATTGTTTCCAGTTAAAGCGAAACCGTAGACCGAAAGAAAAATAAATGAATTAAGTCAAATTTTGATTTACTGGTATCGATATCAAATAAGTTTTTTCGTCGTAAACTGAATTTTGAAGGCTAAATAAGTCCTCTGAGTAAATGGTATCATGGCTGAGACTAAGAACTACAATTATGCCTACTTAGAGCCAAACCCGAAGCAAAAACTAAAAAAAAGGGCTGAAAAAAATACAGACATACAGGCAGATAAACAGACACACACACAAACATCTTGCCTTTTATATATTTATATATATATATATATATATATATATATATATATATTATCGATTTTCTGCGCTGTTGTAACAACTGTAACATTGAAATTTCTGAATATTGTTTCTTATGTCTTTGTCTATGAGTGTATCAAATTTGATTAAAATCGGACCATTCCTTCTAAAACCCGATTTTTTCGATTATCGATTTTCGATATTTATCGGGGATACCTCGACATAAAACCTTGCTAAGAACACTCGCAGACGCTTATAGTACAACTGTGTAAAGTTTCAAGAAAATACGTTCAGCCGATTCGGAGGCTATAGATAACGGACACACACACAGACACACACACAGAGACAAAGTTCCATTTATAAATAAGTTTAGATGTATAAATTCATTTGATGCACATGTTATTGTGCAGTATTAACAAAAGAAGCATTCTATTTACAATTATTCATTTGGCAATAAGTACTAAAATTAGTATGAAATACTTCATTTTTTAAAAATCACTGGGGTGTCCTCACAATTATGGCTGGTAGTGTAAATATAGGTATTTTAATTTGTAAGTTATAGGTTTGAGTTTGAATTTTGTTTAACGGCATATCAACACCTCTATGGGCTATTTAATGCCAAAAAGGTGGGGTTTTAAGGTATTTTTTATAATGTTCGGTTATAGCGAAAAGATTGATTTAGTCAGATTTTAATGAAAATTTTGTTTTTGTTTTTCTTTATTTTAGAAAACTGAATATGTCTTGTAGTTTTGTATTCAAAAATATTTTGCTGAGAATAATTTTTTTTGCTTCGAAATGTATTATGGTAATATTTTTTTTCTTCAAAAATGTATAATTCCTAATATTTTTCTTTCAAAATGTATATATTTCTATAAAAATTTATTTTCATACTTTCATAGTGTTTTGACCCCACTTTGGGGGTTAACTATTGCCCCATAGCTGGTACGTTAACAGGTGCTACCACTCCGGGTCAGAATGAACCTGGGAACACCAGCAATTGAGAGGTAGTTTTATGCTTCTCACAACCTCCCAATTAGAGGCCTTGCTGCCGGATGCTCTTTATCGTCACACCCAGGACCGTAATTTATAGGTAGAAAAAGTTTAATTTGTAAAATGTATAACTTACTTTGTAAAGTATATAAAATATAGGTAGAAAAATAAACGAATGTTGTTTGCGATAGTCACAAGGCGCTTCTTGGGCTTCTAATAACGTCTGATATCGGAGGTCTTGTGGGTACTAAGCGCCTCCCTTGTTGACTAGGTTTGATGTTGTGACAACTTCGGTGATCGGACGAGAACTGGCGTTTCAGTCTGGTATTCCCGTAAGCCTCCTAGAGTACTTGATGGATGAATAATGATGCGATGAAATTGTATCAATAGATGATTTTGTCCAAAAAAGGAAAATAAAAAAATAAAAAAATTTTTCAATCTATCTAATCCGACGGAATACGCAATAAAGCGGAAATATGGCGTAGAATAATAGAAGCAAAACCGCGGGTAGCTAAGAAAATTCTTTGAAGACTGAATAATGACGCCATGAATTTCTATGAATAAAAAATATCTATTAATGTATGCTCACATCATCTATATCAATTTTATAGAACCATTAACAGAACCATAGTAACACTTTGCAGAGTAAACCTGCAGTTATATCTGCATTAACCAGAAATGCAAAATTATCAGTTGGCCGATCAAAGGGCTTGAATGAAAGCTTAGATGTATTGATTATGAACTCTAAATATGACAGGTAGGTAGAAGTCATCAGGGTATCATTAATTCTATTACTCTGCGCTATGTGCACAAGCTGCTTCTTGATTAGGGCGACGTTGGACCAGGTGTTGGAGCCACTGACTTATTCCTATGTAATACGCTCCGTTGAATTAAATTAATTCTGAAATTATTGCGAGTGATCGATACTGTGTTCATTAGCCTCACTAAAAGTAACGGTGAGAAGTGAACATAAATTCAAGTCGTACAGAAATTATCACTTTCCGTCCGTTTCGCTGAATCAGTTAAAAAATGTGAGAGAATTTGCAGGGTTTTCCTATTTCACTATCCAGTCAATTAACGCGGACCACTGCAGGTATCGTAGAGCCGTTGAAAACTCAGTAACTGTCGTGAGACCGGTCAAAGGTTTAGTAAGAATAACGCAAAGTCAACCAAATAGGAAAATACGAATAAATATTAAATACGGAAGAATACAATAATCAGAACTTGGTTAGTAGGAACGATAATACGAGTTAGTATGAAAAACTATGATTCGACCCTGACCCTTAGAACTGAGACTCGTAATGGTCGTTCAGCTAGCAGTGTTCGTAGACCGACTCTCGGTTGATTTCGGTCCGCACTGAGGGCGCTCTCCAGAGGCTACTCCTTCTCACCTCTTGTGAGGGGAGGTATAAGTAATGGCTGGAAGAGTCCATTCAGTCTGTCGGTGATGCCGCCATGAGAGTGATCCTTTCATGTCCTGTACCAAAGCTACACGCCTTTTGCCTTTTCATTCACATAGACTGGTTAGAATCCAAAGCTGATGAACCCAGTCGAAAATACTTCATCATCCACAAGGTAGCGGAGGCATTTTGAAATTTAGTGGGGGTTTGAGACTTAGGATTGTGCTGCTCCAAAACAGATATGGCCAAAAGCTATTTGATTATCTGGCTGAACTGACTCTTGTAATGGTACTACTTAACCCCTGGAGTGGGGAGAATGATGTATTGATACTTCTTTAAATGGTTTCAAGAAATTCTATTTGAATTCGAACTGAGCTCTCCGACTTCTCATTCCAGATTATGAGGATAGACTAGACAGATATATCTGAAAAACTGGGATAGATAGATAGATATGAATGAATTGAGATAGATAGATAGATAGATAGATATGAACAGTTTGAAATAGATAGATAGATAGATAGATATGAACAGTATGAGACAGATAGATAGATAGATAGATAGATAGATAGATAGATAGATAGATATGAACAGTATGAGATAGATAGATAGATATGAACAGTATGAGATAGATAGATAGATAGATAGATAGATATGAACAGTACGAGATAGATAGAAATATAGATAGATATGAACAGACAGAAAAAGATAGCTAGCTAGATAGCTAGCTAGCTCGATAGATAGATAGAAACAGAATGAGATAGATAGATAGATAGATAGATAGATAGATAGATAGATAGATAGATAGATAGATAGATAGATAGATAGATTTTTAGGTCCTTTACGATTAATCCAACATACGATTAAAGAAAAATAGAGACGACAACTCCAATTTGTAACCAATAAATAAAAAGTATATTGTATATTCAATAATTACAAAAATAGACAAACAAAGCATGTAACCGTACTATACATAAAAGAAGAGGAAAAAGTTGTTCCCCTTTAACTGCTTGTTTACGAAAGTCAATTTAATGAAGAAAGTTTTTTCTTGTGCTGAAAAGATTTGTTATAATTTTTAGAAAATGTTTCATGTAAGAATGAATAACACGAAGAATAGAATTAATGTAATTGTAAGTCATACAAATTTTGGTCAAGAGTTCAACATTTCAAAACTTCGAAGGAAGTTGTTGGCAAAAATGTTCAGACAGAAATGAAAGTGTGTGTATTAAGAAATGTTTGAGTAGAACTTACATAACGTCGTTTGGCAGCCTGGTCGTCAACAGGCTGGCTTGTTGAAAGTAGCCGGTGGATCAAAAACGAAGCGCCGGTTTTACATAAAAAAATATGTGATTGGCTAAAAATTAACCAATCACCACACACATATGAAAGAGCTGCTTCAGAAGCAAAAGATTCAAAGGCGACTGCGATTGCTAAATTGTCTTATAAAAGAACAGTAGTGATTTCTTAGCCAATCGCAGACGAGTAAAAGACATGAACCGAATGTGGGTAAGAAAAACATAGCAACCGCTATAGATAGATCTTCATTCTTGATTATCTTCCTCTCTGTAGCCTTTGTCGGCAACTAGTCTCTCGCAGAAAAAAATAAGGTAAATTTTCGTTGAGTCCCGACGCTTTTCCCCTTCAAATTTATCCAAAATAGCATTATCTCTGTGCAAATGTATATGCTGAACTCAAATCAACTGTTAGTTATTGATGAAACTTACCATTTTTTTATCTAAATGTCCATAAAAAAAACGAACTATATCTTGCACTTTTTCTCACCGTAACTCTCAGGAAGTCATGTAATTAACTGCAGAATGACCTACTGCGCATGTGAACGAATTTTAGCAGATTTTGGGTCGATTTTTCTTCATTTAGTGATACTTCCGGCGATGTACTTCCGGAAATGAAAGGAATGTGCTATTGTATTTCTACGCTTATTACTTTCATAACAGGAAGTACATCACCGGATGTTTCAGTAAAGGAAGAAAATCGACCAAAATTCAAAAGAAAATTGCTGCCTACGTAGAACGTCGTTCTGCAGTTAATTACATGACTTCGTAAGAGGTACGGGAGAGAAAAAGTGGGAGGTATAGTTCGTTTTTTTTATGGACTTTCAAAGCAAAACAGGTAAGTTTCTTCAATAACAAATTGTTGAATTGAGTTCAGCATATACATTTGCACAGAAATAATGCTATTTTGGATACATTTGAAGGGGGAAAAGCCGTCGGTACCTAAAACGAACATTTATAAAAAATAACAGCCTACTGCGGGAATATCTTCTGTCCAGTCAATCATGTCTCTTTCGAGACATGATCGCCCAAGCGTGTATCACATATGGCACTTAACTGAATGACTGAATTCATTATCAATTCGTAGGCAGGCGATTTGATTCTAAAATACGCTCTGGATTATTCTCATATTCTTCCTGAGCATTAGTGGCGGTACCGTATTGCTTGGAGTGAGGCAATACCTTACGTGATATACGCGTGGCCGATCATGTCTCTTTCGAGACATGACCGACTAAGCATAAACTTTTTTCCGCAGTTGCCTTTTCTTTCTGCGATAGACTGATTGCTAATCAAGTCTATAGAACATAATCTGTTCTACTATTTAATCCATAGCTGGAGGGAGAAGAGATAGAGTAATATTTTTCTTAAGGGTATTTTGCGTAAGCGAATGCAACGAATTCAACTGGAATTCGAACTCGCCTGTCCGATTTCTCGTTCTAAGCCGCTACGCACTGCACCACAACGCATATCAGTAACAAAAGACAGGAAAGTGTGACGAGGCACGACCGCCATTGGTCTGAATTTTTTTTTTTTTAACATTTCTAAATTTGTGGGATAAAATATTTTTCTTATTCCGGAAATTTCATTTATTTGTCAAATGCATTTTCATCCGCTTGTCGCTTTTTTTTTAACAAAATATCTTTAGAATTACATTTGATTAAATTTTATTATAAATATCGATTTATCGATTTCAAATTGATTTTTTTTTCTATTTCGGACTTTCAAATATGAATCCATACTTTTTTCTGTTTCTTTTCCTTCGACTCATTCGCTCAGCAGCGGCAAAAATAAAACTCGCCATATTTACGTCTCAGAAAAAAGAAAAGATATTTCATCTTTTAGATTCGAAGAGGGTTTTTCAGTAATTGAAGAAAACTGAACGAAAAATTTAATCAACTGTAAACGTAGGTTTTCTTTATTTATATCCGCTTGCAAAGAGTTTTCTTTATTTTTACAATTCGTTTAAGAATCAAATTCAAAGAAATTGTTTTAGGATACGAAAGAATCAAATACGTGTAGCGTTAAAATTACTTAACACTGTTCATTATTCAACTTCCGTTCTAACGATTACATTTAATTCCATTTCCTTGCAGGACGTAGGCGATTATAGGTCTCCACGTATTTCTTTGTATTCATTATCGGTAAAATGCCATGAAATTTAGTGGATGTCTGGTATCAGTGACCCAATTTTTCTGAACCCGAAAACACTAATCATAGGTTTATACTCAGTTAAGTGCCATATGTAATACACGCTTTCAGCAATCATGTCTCGAAAGTGACATGACTGACTGGGCAGAAGATTATCCCTCAGTAGGTTGCCATTGCTTTCTGCGGTAGACTGATTGCCAGCCAAGGCTATAGAACCCAATCTGTTCTATTATTTAGCCAATAACTGGAGGGAAGAGACGGGTTAATCTCTTTCCAAAGATATTTGTGCACAAGTGAATGCAAGGAATTCAACTGGAATTCGAACACGGCATCCCAATTTGTCGTTCCGAGTTGTTAACTACTGCACCACAACGCACATCCACTGGCATATAGTACACAGCGTAAATAACACCATTTTAATTAACATTTTATTAAATTTTCAGTACGTGATTTTCTTACCTAAATAATATGTTTTTCAGTTCCTATTAATTATAACTCAAATTACAAAATTTGAAGTGCCTGCATGTAAAATATTTCAAATAAAGATTTATATTTAATATCTTCCTGAATATTTTCCAAATCGGGTATGATATACCCATGGTTAGTAGTGGCGTAACTTTAATTGATGCTTAGTCCCTTGTTCCCTGTTTAGGATGTGGTTTCCGGCTTTCTCTTTTCACTTATCATTTTCTTTCTTTTTTTTTCTTTTTCATTTTTTTTTTCAATTGGAGTAGATAGACTAAACTATCGCCCGGTTCACACTCCACCCACGTCTATTGTACAGGTTTAGAGGCTCATTCCTTGTTCCTGTTTAGGATGTGGTTTCCGGCTTTCTCTTTTCCAATCTTTTCACTTATCTTTTTCTTTCTTTTTTTTTCTTTTTCATTTTTTTCAATTGTAGTAGATAGACTAAACTATCGCCCGGTTCACACTCCACCCACGTCTATTGTACAGGTGTAGATGCTCATCCCTTGTTCCCTGTTTAGGATGTGGTTTCCGGCTTTCTCTTTTCCAAATCTTTTCACCCTCACGTAGCCCCCTGCACATCAGTGGCGTTACCGCCTTGCTCGGGGTGATATGATTAAAAAAAAGAAAGAAAAAAATAAGTGTTCCAAGGTTAATGTAGATTAAGCTATTGATCTGATTTAAAAGCCCGACTTCAAGTCGAAAACGTGAGGCCAATAAGGCAACAGACTGCGCCTTCTTAGTCTCACGTTTAAAACTGACTAAACCAATCGCGGGTGTCCCTCAAAATTCTATTCTCGGTCCTAGGATATTTCTATTCGTATTGTTTATGTCATTAGATCTGAAGTATGCAGATGAAAGGACGATTTTTTTCCGTCTAAATAGGATATCCGCCAAAGCTTACAAATAAACCTGGCCGCTGCTTTTGAAAAAGACCTCCAGACAGTGGACAGGAAATTGTTTGTTAACGCCTTTAACAACCATAGAGAAATTTTCCGCTATCGGCATGGCTGATGCAGGTTTCCTGGAGGACAGAAACACTCTGCGCCTCCTTGGGCTCACTTTTTCAACCGATTTTGATTCACTTCTTCCTGCTCTCCTGTGTGTTGGAAGTCCTCCTTTGTGGTTCCTTTGTAGTTCCCGTTTCTAAGAACACTGAGGAACCCTCTGACCCCTCTAATTATCGCCCCGTTAACCTCTTACCGCTTTTGGTAAAGTGTTTGAGGCTCTTATCAATTCTGAAGTAGTTAAGCTTTCCAATTATCACGATCTATTCTTTGACAAACAACACGACATCAGTTTCGCCAGGTCAACATTTGCTGTGCTAACAGCCTTCAAAGATTATGTATAGCAGGCTCTTGTTTAGATCGATGAAGCTCCAGTTGTTGGTGTAGATGCTTTTGACAGGGTTTGACATGCTGGCCTTCTGCGCAAGATCCAAGGCTAGGGTACTTCTGGAAAATTGCTTGATTTAATCATTTAGTTCCTATATATATATATATATATATATATATATATATAGTTATGTATCAGTTTTACATTGCGACATGGAAATTTCTATGTTTCGAGATATGTTCTCATCATCAGGCAATGTTGGTGCGGTTGTGCAGATGATTTACATTTAAATGACAAAATCTTTTGGTTTGCTGTGAATGTATGTGGGTGTTTTTTTGTGTGGCTAATCCGAATGGAGATTCACTTTGGGGTTATATTAAGCTCTATAATGCTCATTATATTGAGCACTGTTTATAATAAAGTAAATGCCAGAGTACTCAAAATAAAAAAAAAACCTTGAGTCCTGTTCGCTTGGAATTATATATATATATATATATATATATATATATATATACTATTTACATTGTTTAGACTGTAGTTTTCATCTTAGTTGGTATATTCACGAGGTTTCGACGTCATACGCTCCAGTTTTTTATTTATTCATTTTTTTAAAATTTCGAACTGAAAGCTTTAATTCAATCACTTGAATAGATTGTTCTTGTTCCAGGTGCCGTTACTCTACCGTATATCTCAGTTTGATTATTTATCTTTAATTCACTACTCCAAAATGTTTCACCTCTGCTGTGGCCAGGTATTTAAAACACAACACTTTGGCAAAAGTCGCTGGATTACTTTAATCAACGCTTGAATCACTGGACCATACGTCCTTGCGTCGTAAATATGGCAACAAATACAAAAATAGTCCCAACAATGTACACAGTGAAAATAATTTCAATACCTTATTTCGTATATATATATATATATATATATATATATATATATATAGGGCCGTAGCTGATGCTAAAAAACACCGGGCACAGAGAAAATTGCCCGGATTTATTAGTTGACAATGTGATGACGTCATTAGTGTCATCCGTTTCCAGAAACTATGATTTTTGCGGATTTTTTCGGGTATTCCAATGGAGATTAGGCACAGAACGTGAACGAAAGCAGGAAATCGGGTTCGGACTTTCTGAGTATAACCAGTCTTTTCTCGCAAAATTAATAAATAAACAGATTTTTACTGCGTTCATTCGGATGTTTTCTTCGTTTTTCTTTCTTTCTTTCTTTCTTTCTTTGTGAATTGTTTAGGTTGATTTCTGACGAAGACATTTTTCCTTGCCCAGATTTTCACTATGATTGCACGGATCGGTCCGGACACGTGTCCGGTGTGCCCGGTAGTCAGATACGGCCATGTATATATACTACCGGCCATAATTATTAGCCCACCCCAGTTTTTTAAAAGAAATGATGTATTTCATCCTATTTTTAGTATTTATTGCCAAGTGGATAATACTAAATGAAAATAGAATGGTTCTTTTGTTATTATTGCCTTGCAAGAATTTACAAGGAAACCAGGGAGCCTTTGCTTCGGCCAGCCAATAAGAAGAGACTAGCATGAGAAAGAGAGCAAAAAAACTGAACACCAGAACAGTTCATTTGATGCACATGTTATTGTGCAGTATTAACAAAAGTCAGTTAAGTTCCATACACGATATTTGGGCGATCATATCTCGAAAGAGACATGGCTGACTGGGCAGAAGATTATCCCGCAGCAGGATTGCTTTCTGCGGTAGACTGGTTGCCAGCCAATGTTACAGAACCTAGAACTACTATTTAACTCATAAATGGAGGGAACAGACGAGTTAGTACTTTTCCCAAGTGTATTTATGTGTAAGTGAAAGAATTAACCACTGGCAATAAATGCTAAAAATAATATGAAATATAACATCTTTTTAAAAACTGGGGTAGCCTAATAATCATGGCCGGTGGGGTGTGTGTGGGTATATATATATATATATATATTCAGTCTGTCAGATAAGGGCCATACGCAATTTAACCCATAACTGGAGGGAAAAGACGGATTAATACCTTTCCCAAGGATATTTGCGAGTAAGTGAATGCAAGGAATTCAACTGGAATTTGAACTCGGTTTCCCGATTTCTTGTTCTGAGCCGATCTCCACTGAGCCGCTATACACCACATTAGACTACCGTAAGATTTTCTCATGTAAAGAACTTATCATAAACCACAGGCTTTAAGGTTAACATTTTATCACCTGGAAATAAAGACGAAAAGTCTGATTACGGCAACGTGTACTACCTCGATCTCATCGACACAGCCTAAAACGAACGACTCTGCCCGGGTGCCACGTAGCCGGCTGCTGAGAGTCTGATCACAGCGGTGAGTGGTCGTCGACTAGGCGTCTGACTTGCGTCTGATTACGGCAACGTGTACTACCCCGATCTCATCGGCACAGCCTACAACGAACGACACTCCCCGGGTGCCACGTAACCGGCTGCTGAACGTCTGTGCACGGCGGCGAGTGGTCGTCGACTAGGCGTCTTACTCGCCTCTGATTACAGCAACGTGTACTACCCCGATCTCATCGACACAGCCTAAAACAAACGACACTGCCCGGGTGCTACGTAGCCGGCTGCTGAGCGTCTGACCACGGCGGCGAGTGGTCGTCGACTAGGAGTCTTATTCGCCTCTGATTACGGCAACGTGTACTACCCCGATGTCATCGACACAGCCTAAAACGAATGACACTGCCCGGGTGCTACGTAGCCGGCTGCTGAGCGTCTGACCACGGCGTCGAGTGGTCGTCGACTAGGCGTCTGACTCGCGTCGAAGCACGATAAGGGATATTTTTAAAGTAAAATGGTCTACAGTATGTGTTAATTATTTTGTCTGGTCACATTTAGACTTGATATCCACATCAATACCACGATGCATGTTTGTTATGAGATTGGCAATATTCTGACTAAATCTCAGTAGCCCAGTTGTAGCTAACTGCTTATTAGCAGCGTTATTTTTCTTGTAATTCCACAAATCCTGACTATAAAAAAGAGCTGTCCGTCCGCCTGTCTGGATCCAGAAGTAGATAATTAAGAATTGGTAGAATTAGGTTCCTTGATGCTTGAGTGTCAGTCGAGAAGATTATCATCAGGATATGTCAGTCTGTGCTGAAATCTCATTCACACATACCAACAACCAAACTCTCCCTTCTCCTCTGCGGTCTTAGCTTCGATTGATGACATTTCAAGAGACATCTTCTTATTCTATGTGCCCTGTCCTTTCAGGACGTAGGTGATCATGGTTCTCCACGTCTCCCTATCCCTTGTGGCTCTTAGTATGTTTGCTCCTGTTTCACCTCGCAACCCCCGTTCCGTCAACCACCTGATCAGGCCCTGCAAATATGTTATCCGCTGCCTTCCTCTATCTCTTTTCCCTTCTATCTGGCCTGTCAGTACCAGGTTCTCCAAGCTCTCCTTCCTTATTGCATGTCCCAGGAATTTCAGTTGTCTCTTCCTGATGATCACTATTAGTTTCCTTTTTGTTGCCATTCTTTCCAATACAATAAAAAATAAGTAAGTAGCAATACCTATAGACTCCGAAACGACTGAACATATTTTCTTGAAAATTTACCCAGTTGTACTATAAGCATCTGCGAGTGTTATTAGCTAGGTTTTTTGTCGAGGTACCCCCGATAAATATTGAAAATCGATAATCAAAAAAATCGGGTTATACAAGGAGTGGTCCGATTTTAATCAAATTTGATACACCCATAGACAAAGACATAAGAAACGATATTCAGAAGTTATATATAAAAGGAAAGATGTTTGTGTGTGTGTCTGTTTATCTGTCTGTATGTGCTTTATACAAATCCACAATTTTTTAGCCGATTCTCACCAGACTTCACACAAATAATATTTAGGCTGAGTCTGGGCTCCAGGACCATGGATTAGTTTTAAAGCTTTCGTTACAACCGTGCAACGCCGGGCTATACTGCTAGTGTTTAAAATAAGCTAATATCGGAAGTAGACAATAATTTGCGGGTGTGACACTGATTTGTTTTTCAAATTTGGTACAACATACAAAGGGTGAAGCCGGGCGCAACTGTATGAGTTATAATCTTTGCAATAACGTTAATTGTAAATATAAATTAAAGCATCTTTAATTGATAGTAAAATCTATAATTACATTATTTTGTATCAGGAACTGCTTTTAACAGAAACTCAACAGGGTGATGAGTAATTTAAATCTCTATAGAATTCAGGCAAGCCTCATGTCAGACCATTCCAATGTAGTGAACTTCAATTTTTTAAGTTCTTTATTGGAATTTCTTTCATTTTAACATGGTGCACCTTGATCCATCTTGTGTATTTACTACAATTTTTTCATAGTAACTGATGAGCTTTTTTCCCTGATAACCTGTTTAGGTGAATGCTACTGGATTGGAATATAGGTCCCACCCTTTTACCGTTGAAATAGTTAAATGTAACCGCCTCTTCTACTCAAACAGTTTCTTTTTTCACACTTTCCGCCTGCGGAACTCCTTTCTTTTTACTTGCTTCCCTGATAGCTATAATCTCCAAAAAATTAACCGCAACCTCAATTGTCATCTATCTTCTTGAACCCTGTTCATCTTTTATCCTTTCTTCAATACCCCAGTACTCAGTGTTTCTTCTCACTGCAACCCCCTCCGCACTAGTGGTGGTCTTACCCTCTTTGGGGTGAGATGATTACAAAAAATGTATCAGCATGTGAATCTCTATTCTTTTTTTCTACATTTCCAGATGCTTCTCTGTCTTCCTTCAAAATGATAAGCTCCAGAAAAGTAAGTCCCCCCGCCTTTTTGCGCTAACTTTTTCCACTGACATGAAATAACAATATGACATCGCTAGCTTTTCTCTTAGGAAATTGATTAACTGTATTGGGTCATGCAATTTTCCATCGCTAGAATCCATGTTACACATTAATAAGTTGGTCCTTGGTATGACGGTAAACTGTATCCAGCAGCAAGTCCTCTGATTGGGAGGTTGTGAGGTACGTGGAACCACCTCTTAATTGCTGTTGTTCCCAGTTCCATGCTGACTCGGAATGGTAGCACCTCTTAGGGTCCCAGCTATGGGCAAATAGTTAACCCCCAAACTGGGATCAAAACACTATGAAAGTATAAAAATACACTTTTATAGAAATACATAAAAATAGACTTTAAAAGAAAAATATATAATTTTGAAGGAAAAATATTACCAACAATACTTTTTTGAAGAAAAAATTATTACCATAACACATTTTTGAAGGAAAAAAAATATTCTCAGCAAAACATTTTTGAATACAAAACTAGAAGTTCTTTTCAGTTTTTTTAAAATAAAAAAGAATAAAAAAAAAATTTGATTAAAATCTGGCTAAATCAACCTTCTCACTATAATCGAACGTTAAATAATATCTTAAAACCCCACTTTTTTAAAAATTAAATAACCTACAGAGTTTGATATGCCGTTAAACAAATCTAAAAAAACATTTATAAGTTTACCAATCGTTCATACGTTTAATATTACTTCCAAAACTTCTATGTATTTTTTTAATCGTTTCGCCCCAAACAAGGCGGTACCGCCACTGATGCACAGGGAGTTAAGTTGGCCGGAAATCCTGACTCGCTTAGGAAGCGAAAAGAGAAAAAACAAAACTCGACGATCTTCTACTAACGATCACCCAAAACCTAGTTCGCTGTTTTTGAATCTAAAAACTGCAAACAAGCTTTCTTCACTTCATTAAAAGTGTTGAATCACCGGTGGCGAAGGAAGTGCGAGCGGAATAGGCCATAGTCACTCGGAGCAGCATCGGAGCTGAATGGTGGATGTCAAAGAATTTCAACACCGTCCATCTTTTTGAACTTCTCTTTAGTTAACCTGCCAGTGTGTGACCTGGCATTGTCTTGCTGAAATCTTGACTGATTAAAGCAGGATACTCGTTCTTTAGTGTTTCAAACAGTAGTGGAATAAGAAATTAAAAAATAAAATCAACCTTCTTCATTTTTACAAAAATTTACAATGACGTGTAAAATCCTGGTTTTCCCAAGTAGAAAAAGGATTGGCCATGTGCTTAAAAGAAAAAGTTGAAACCAGATTTCGCAAATAGGTGTTAAACTGATTTTTGACCAATGGAAGCGACTTGCAAGACTAGCGGACTTAGCGATTCAGTGCCAAATTTAAATGACCTCGATCAGTGTCAGTTAGTCAGACACACATAGCATAGCAGAATAGCAGCATAGACGACAAGCTAACATGTAACGAGAGAAGCCTCAGGGGAAATTTGTTCTCTTTCTCTTTCCTTCTCGCGTGCTGATTACTTTTACTTCTTCTTCTCCATCCAAAGACATTCCTACTGAATACATACATACATACGTACGTACGCATATACTCTTTCAACAGTTACTACTACGAACATTTGTACGAACTCTTGATACCCTTAACTTTCTCATAGAACATTACTACTACCTATTCTTGTTATCCTTTTCATTAATAAATTTCTATTTTAACATACAAAATGTATCTTTTTATTTTTACACTATTTTACGCATTCCAACCTGCCGAACAACCAACCTTCTGATGAAAAGCCTCTGATAATTCTGATGATGATAATTCTGGATAAAACTTATAAGCTGGAGAGAGTTCAGTTAAGTATGGCACAAGGCCGAATCAAAGAAACATTAACCGGCCTATTACGTCCACAGTACGCGCTGTTTAGCTTCTACCAATAGTTTAGCGTTGATGGTGTGTCCATGCACAACAAGCTCAAAATTCAGTACTCTTTAAAAACTCTACCAGACAGAGATCATATTTGTTTTCTGTACGTTTCCTAAGTGAGATGGTTTTCGATAGGAAATTAAGAATTAAAAGCAACCTTCCTCTTCACTTTTACAAAAATTCACAATGACGAGTGAAATCCTGGTTTTTCCCAAATAGAAAAAGGATTAACAACGTGCTTAAAGAAAAAGTCGAAACCGTATTTCGGGAGTAGATCTTAAATTGATTTTCTGACCAATGGAAGCGATTTGCAAGGCTAAAAAAGAGTTAGCTCTCCAGTGTGAAAAATCTAAATGACTATAAAACGCTCCGGTCAATGCCAGCCAGATGGTCAGATGGGAGCAGTGAGACCGACACACTAAAATGTAACTGGAGAAAATTCAACCACGATCCGGACGTAAGGTCGCGTCGCACATTGTTGTCTTTTTCTTTCTTTCTCGTGTGCTGATTTTTTTTTACTTCTTTCTTCATTATCAGCATTCCTACTCAACGGAAACCTACACACAACAAAGAATACTACGAACTCTACCCTTAAGTTCTTTATAATATTTATAAATAACATTAACTTCTACGAGTTCTTGTTATTCTTTTAGTATAACAAATTTCTATTTTAACATGAAAATTGTATATGTTTATTCTTCCACTCTTCCACACTCTTATACTCTGTTCTTCCACAAACCTTCCAATGAAAGCCTTCGGATAAGGCCAACGATTACAAATAATAGAAAGCTGAAGGTAGTTCGGTTATCTATGAAACAAGGTCGAATTAATAAACATTAACCATCTCCCTATAGCTTCACTGGCGTCACTATCTCAGCCATGATACCATTTACTCAGAGGACTTATTTAGCCTTCAAATTTCAGTTTACGACGAAAAATCTTATTTAATATCAATACCAGGAAATCAAAATTTGACTTACATCCATTCATTTTTCCTTCAGTCTACGGTTTCGCTTTAACTGTAAACAACTATTGCTTTTTAGTCTTTCGTGCCAACGTCCAATGAGTCTGAGCTCCAAAACCATGGATTAGTTTTAAAACTTTCATTACACCTGAGCAACGCCGGGCTATGCTGCTAGTATACGGACGCGGGCGTCCCTCAAGGTTCTATCCTAGGTCCCACGCTCTTTCTGATCTACATTAATGATCTCCCCGACGCCATTAGATCCCAAGTTGGCATGTATGCCGATAACACAACAATCTACTCTCGCATCGATCAAAAACCAGGTGTGGACGACAAAGTGAACCTCGCCGCCGTACTTGAAAAGTACCTCCAATCCGTAGTGGCCTGGGGTAGGAAATGGCTAGTAAATTTCAATGCCTCTAAAACGAAGCTGTTATCAACTAACCACCATAGACAATCGCATCTCCCTCCCATTAGTATGAAACAGGCTAGCCTCCCAGAGAGTAAAATACTACGCCTCCTTGGCCTTACACTTTCGGCGGACCTCAAATGGAATGACTATATTGAATCCATTGCCAAATCTGCTGCTATGAAAGTCGGCTCTCTGTGCAGGGCCCGGAAGTTTTTCCCACCTGAATCTATTCTGCACATATACAAATCTACCATCCGCCCGTGTATTGAATATTGCTGCCATATCTGGTCGGGTGCCTCTGCTGCTCTCCTTGGGCTTCTTGACAAAATACAAAGGAGGATCTGTAACGTGGTTGATACTGACTTGGCAGACCGGCTGCAACCACTCTCTCACCCGCGTGATGTGGCTTCCCTGTGCCTCTTCTATGAGTGCTTTCCCGACAGCTACAATCTCCAGGTGTTTAAATGTAGGGTCAATAGACATCTCCTATCACACTAACTCCCAATTATTCTCAGAACACTCTCATCTACCCAACCCTCCCTCATTCTCGGTATCCTTACCCGCCTATCACCCACCCTCTGACATTTCCTATATTTAACCATTCTCGGTATCCCTACCCGCCTATCACCCACCCTCTGACATTTCCTATATTTAACCATTCTCGGTATCCCTACCCGCCTATCACCCACCCTCTGACATTTCCTATATTTAATCATCCTTTCTCCACTCTATGTAGCCCCCTGCGTAGTAGTGGCAGTGACATGCCTTGCTCGTGGTGAAACGCTTATAATATATATATATATATATATATATATATATATATATATATATATATATGTTGTCTCTATATACAATTTGATTTTTTGTTTTAAACCGCTCTTATAGTGGGCTATCTACTAACAAATCCAAATCAAACTAATGTGTTTCAATATACATACACTTCACTGTAACTCATAACACACTATAGTCTTTTAGTTAGTGTTCTTGTTAGCGGTGCCCTTCGAAGGGGAAACAAGTAGGAAGTCCAACGAATGTGCAATTTTGAAAGAGCTAAATATCTTCTTTGAGTGTCATTTGAAATTGCTTAGCGTGACACGTGTGACATGCGTACCGTAGGTTGCTGAACCCTGCTATAGAGGATAGCAAGCAGCTACCGTATTGCGTTCTTTGGAATTCCTAGGCTTCTAGAAATATTGTTCCATGGGATTTAATATTTGGAAAAAGGAAAAAATCGTAAACGGGGAGATCTAGATAGTAGAGCAGTTGTAGGATCTCGGTAATGTCGTAAAGGTCCAAAAATTGCTGCACAAGCCATGGTTACTGAAAGATTCTCTGTTTTGTTATGAGACGACTACACCCAGCACATTTTCCTTTCAAGCACAGCCATAAACAACGGAAGCAAGAATATTTATACTTTAATTCGCATGCGCAAAAGAGTTCGAGGTATGTACGAAGAGGTCTCCCTCTGCGTACATTAGTTTCGTTAGCATAAAAGTCCTGATAATTTTTTTAATAAGCCTTATATAAATATCTGTGTATGTTACATATAAAACTTTGAAAATTCTATATATTGAATGATTATTTTAACGAAATTAATTATTTTTGTATTTATTTCTGAGATGAGTAATTTTCAATAATCTTGGAATTATTTCGAACTTTTATTCTCATCTTGGTTGATATAGGTGTTATAATAGACAACATTTCGACCATGTATCCCCTCGATCACCGACGTTAAGCAAAGATGAGCCTGGTCAGTACTTAGATGGGTGAAAGCTTGGGAATACCAGGTGCCGTTAAGCGTCTAAGGATGGATGTACATTGTGGTGCGGTGGATATTGACTCGGAAAGTGAAATCGGTGAGCCGAGTTCGAATTCCAGTTGAATACCCTGCATTCACTTAAGCACTGGTACCCTTGGGAAAGGTATTAATCCGTTCCTTTCCTCCAGTTATGATTTAAATAACAAGGGTAGGACTTGGGGACCCTGCACTTAAAAACAAAATCCCAATGAATCTTGCAAAACAAAAACAACAAAACAAAAACAACAAAACAAATCAAAAAACGATTTTCAGCATTAAATGACCTAATGAAGGTTGATATGCTGGTTAAATAAAGTAGCCAACCAAGTATCCACTGGTCATCATCAGGAGTCCATAAATTGGCTGATGTGGATTATCTTATTGATTTTTGCAAAATATCCTGTGGAATCAACTATTATCTTTTCATGTTGGAATTTGGTTCGTCACTACCAAGTCCAAGGATCGAACTCATGAACACTAGATGATACCAACACCTGTATAACCAACGACTATATCCACTACGCCACCGTCCAGAAGTGTTGCAGTTTTGGAGCCTTTTATATTCAGTGTCAGATAGATTTTGACAACTGGATTATGTTAGTGGCTTCGTGCCACTTGACATAATTTGTATTTATTTATCAGATGAGTAATTTTCAATAATCTTAGAATTATATCGACCTTTTGTTCTCATCTTGGTTGATATAGGTTTTATAATAGACACAACGTTTCGACCATGTACTCTCTGGTCATCATCAGGTGTCCATAATTCCAAGATTATTAAAAATTACCCATGGGTTATAGAAAATTCAAATGTTTTTTAGAGCGTGAGTGGGTAAAGCTACCAGAAGTCAACTTAAGGATGATAGGAGAGGAAAGGAAATTTGCCACAATAAGCAAAAGAAAAAGGCAAAGAAAGAGACAGAGAAGGAAATATATATATATATATATATATATATATATATATATATATATATATAATTATTTTTACAAATATTTATAAAAAGACAGAAATAAATAAACACAATCAAATATATATGTACGTATATCTATCTATCTATCTATCTATATATATATATATCAAATGATATTCATATTCACTTACACATTCATATACATATATATATATATATTTAGTGTATCGATGCAGAAGATAATTTTTTAAACATATACTGTTGAATATAACAGACAATGAATGTTTATTTTCTTTAATCGTGGATCGTTCTAAACACCGAATTTTGGCTTTAATTTCAGGTGAAAATGAAGACAAAAATTGTCGAACATTTGGATATTTTTTATTATGTTGTTTCTTTCGGCTCACATAAGCCATCTTCAGAGATGTTACAAGGAAATATGGGGGAATGAGCGTAATCAAACGCGGATCAGCTGGACTTCGTCAAATTATGATCATATCGTTTGGTCATCCAACAATGCCATGTGCTTCACCTCTCTACTTTTCTTGGCCACCCCAGATTTTATTCCCCCGACTCTCTCTCTTTCTCAGAGCCCCTCCTAAGAAAAGAAAAAAGTTGATTTTTCTAGGAAAGCAAAAATATATATACACACAAAAAGATATTTTCCAAATGTCTATTCCTGGGTTCGAATCCAGAGTTCATCTATATCCGTTTAACGTGAGTGCATAAGGTTCTGTTCCAATTCAGGTCGTGATCGTTATATCCTGTTACGCGCAAACTGCTTGATTGTATCAGTATGCTCTCTTCAAGATGCATGTGCTAGCAATTCCATTTGTCATTATTGGTGGTTCTCAAATGATGTGTTTTCAGCTATCTGGTATAGTTTTTTGTTTGTGAAACTGTTGGGCCAGTTCACAATGTTCCAAGTGGGATCAGGGCTAGTCCAATGCTCTCAGGCCAAAATAAATTTTACAATTGATCTTAGCAATTGTTGTTCAAATCTGCGAGTTTAGATTTTTCTGAATGGGTTTGGAGCCATGCAGGTCATCCGAATCAAAGTCGAGAGACTGTTTAAGAAAATGATCACAGGTGGACCTTAAATCAGTCATTGATTGATTGACTGTTTACAGCATTGAGTAGGATTTCCACCTTCGCATTTTACTTGACGTAGTGCAGAAAGTCAATATATTGATTTTTTTAAATCATCTCACCCCGAGCAAGGCGGTAACGCCACTGATGTGCAGGGGGCTACGTAAGAGTGAAAAGATTGGAAAAGAGAAAGCCGGAAACCACATCCTAGACAAGGAAATCGGTGTTTAAAAGGATTTCTAAGAATTTCTAAGGGTACAGCACCGGTCATTCTCTCCCCTCTACCCTAGGTGGTGAGGCATGCGCTCTAGACCATTCTGTCTGTCTGTCTCTCTCTTCTGATTTCAACTAGCCAAGATGGAGGAAGAGACACGCCGAATATATCTTTGAAAATTTAAAAACGGTATTCTACCAGGTGGACACCTGTTTAACTTTTTCAGTATGTCTTAACTATCTTGTATGTTGAATCCTGCATGTTTTTTTTTAAATTTTCGTCGTTTTAATTTTTCTTAATTTCTGTTTGAATTTGTAACTTTTAGCCTTAATTTTCTTTTGAATTTGAAGTTTTTAATTACTGGCATTAGTACTGTTTGCTCTTGATTTTGGCGTTTAAATTTCGTCTTAAATGAAGTAAGTTTTTGTTTTATTATCACATAATTTTATATTCGATTCACATGTTTTATCTATTTTAGTTTTTGTTACTGTGATAGTTATTGTTAAGGCGCTCTCCACCTTTCCACTGAAATGGACTATTCGAATCACTATATAAAATAGTAGTGATTATACCTCGAGGAAGGAAGTCGAGTAAGGAAGTCGAGTGAGCGAGTCAGTTGGGTATTTCCGATATTGCACCGGAAATGTTCTATTAGTCAATCTATCACGTCTCTCTACAATTTTTATCTGATTCTCACCAAACTTCACGCAACTATTCTTTAAGCTTCCGGTCAGATCATGGGCTACTTATTTTTTCCGATATCTTATATCGATACCCCGATATCCGATTAGGTCTGATCAAGACCAGGATTTCAGCCCTTTTATCGCGGTTCTTGCTGCAGAATTGGCTCTAACTTTGTAAAATTATCGTTTTTAGTCTCAAAAATCAGTAGATCTTCTCAGACAACTCATTTTCCCCGATATCTACAACGATACTGTATACTAATTACCTTGTTCTGTATTCTACTAATCCTCACCTCTTGTAAATACTTCTCTTTCCTGTCAATACACCTACTTTTATACTATTACGTTGTTTTGTATTATTTCACATAATTCTGTTACCCGACGTAACAGTTATGAAGTGATAGCAATTCTGTTTTATGATACAGTGCGCTTGTGGTTATGTAGCGCTTGCTGTTCGTCTCAGTGTTCTCGACAGGCTCAAAAGGCGAATCTGCCATGTGATAGGTCCCGACCTGGCAGTTCGACTTCAGCAACTTTCTCACCGGCGTGATGTGGCTTCCCTCTGTCTCTTGGTTGGGAAGCAGTCAACTGAAATATGAATTGGAAACCTCCTGCGGGAAAATTTGTCACATTACATGCGATTGAGGACCGTTTCTGGAGTCAAAAATATTCCATGAAATTTCTAGGGAAGATCCTGGCTCAATGACGAGTTGTGGTGATCTTAGAAGCGGTCGTATAGAGCTGACCGTTTCGATATTTCTGGACGGGTTTGGTGCTGTGCATGTCATCCTCATTAAAGTTTCGAGACTATTTAAGAACATAACCATAGGTGGACCTTAAGATAGTCATTGACTCATGAGGATTTCCTTTTTCGCATTTTACTTGAAGTGGTGCGGAAAGACAATATCGTGATTATGTCATTATTTTATATTCGATTTACATGTTTTATCTTCTTTAGTTGCTGCTACTGTGATAGTTATGAAGTGATAGCAGTTCTCTTAAATGGTACAGCATGTACGTGATTATGTAGCGCTAAAGAAAGCTAAAATTTACTGGTATCTTTCGCTGGAAGCTATTTTAACCATTGATCTGAGAAAAGTAGGCATTTCTGAAGAGGTCGGACGCCATACATGGCATCCATATGAAATGTTACGATCTGACGAAGCAACTTCAGGGGTCCTGGGTATGACCGTAAACTGCATCCGGTAACAAGGCCTCTGATTGGGAGGTTGTCAGAAGCATGGAACCACCTCTTAATTGCTGTTGTTCCCATGTCCACCCTGACTCAACACCTCTTTTGCCTTGATGTCTTTCTCTGCCTTTTGTTTTTCTGACTTGCTTCATTTTTTTTCCTCTTCCTTTTCATTTTCTGGTGCTGAGTTTTGACGGTCAACTGCATCCGGCAGCAAGACCTCTGATTGGGAGGTTGTCAGAAGCATGGAACCACCTCTTAATTGCTGTTGTTCCCATGTCCACCCTGACCCGGATTAGTAGCACCTGTTAGGATCCCACCTATAGGCAAGTAGTTAACTGTGAAACTGGGGACAAAACACTATGAAAGTATTAAAATACACTTTTATAGAAAAATATACATTCGTTATTGTTGGTGGTCCGCAAATGATGTGCTTTCTGTTATCCGGTACAGTTCTTTGTTTGTAAAATTTTTGGGTCAATCCAGAATGTTCCAAGTGGAGTCATTTATTTCAAAGCACTCATGCCAAAATTGTTTCTCTGTTGGTCTTCTTAGGAATTGTTGTTCAAAGCTGAGAGTTTTCATATTTCTGAATGGCATTGAACAACTGTGAAGCTATTTTCGGTTTTATCTGAGAAATTAACCGTTACATATTTCAAGAACTCATAGACAAAACTATACAGAAATATATATATATTTTTTTCTAAACATACAATGAATATCTATTATGTTTAATCTTTGAGGCGTTCTAAACGTCGTATTTTGGCTTTAATTTCAGTTGAAAATAAAGACAAAAATTAATTTGGTTCTAAGCTTTCGGCTCACATGAGCCATCTTCAGAGAGGTTATTAAGACGGTAACACAATATCATCCACCATCACCGACGATTTTATTTTGTGTTTACATAAAACTCCGCTAGGCAACGACAATAGTTACCAAAAATAACAAGCAGTTTACAAATTTGCAATGCGGTTCTATGACGTCACACCGCGTGATAGCGCGAAATGACAACAGAACCATGTATTCAAATGCAATGTAATGTGTTATGACCGGATTTAAACGTGATTTTATTAAGTGTGGGTTGTTTGGATTTAATGTATATGGCCTCAAATATCTGAAGGTTCTTTTTACTGTGTGTATGAGTGACGATTATTGTATTGTTGACTAAAATCTGTCTGATATTACCTGCATGTTTATGTTTTTTCTGAGAAATGTTGTTTACTTGTACTCTGATCAGCAGAATGTTGATCCACGTATACAGTCTTAATATGTATAGGAAAAAGTACTAAAAAGTTGTAAGTAAAAATGTATTTTTTGACAATAGTTATTTATTTCTATTATCATATATATAATTTTGATATTTCAGACCGACCTCGGCCTTTCATCAGAAACAATTTTTTTTTTTTATCATTTCACCCCGAGCAAGGCGGAAACGCCACTGATGTGCAGGGGGCTACATAAATGTAAAAAGATTAATTAGAAAACAGTGAGGAGTACAAACTAGTTAGAAAGGAACAATAGAAAGCAGGTGCGATGACAGATACATACGTGGAGAGAAAGGGAAGGTTATACGGGGGTGGGGAGAGAGCTAGAGTCCAATGGTTAGTAGATGAGTATTGACTTTGGATTTAAATTTCTGGAGGTTGTAGCCGTCAGGAAAGCAAGAATACGGGAGCGAGTTCCACAGGCGGGAAGTGCGAGAGAAGAAGCTGAAGGAGTAGAATTGTCGTCTGCATTTGGCTAACCTGACTGTGAATGGGTGGGACCCAGTTGCCAGTCTAGTTGCACGAGTAAACACCTGTTGAGGAGGCATCATTGACTTAAGTTCGTCTGAGCAGAAGCCATGAAAGTATTTATAGAACAGACAAAGGGAGGCCATATTTCGACGATGGGGAAGTGGCTGCAGTCGAGCCGCCAGATCAGTACCTATCACATTCCAGACTCTTCTTTGGAGCCTGTCAAGAACACTGAGGAGAACGGCAGGGGCATCTGAGAAGCGTCCGTCGCGAGATGCGTCCGTTGCGAGAAGCGTCTGTCGCGTGATGTGTACATCGCGTGATGTAGAAAGTAATAGAGTTTGAATATTTTTAAACGTAAACCTAACTGTAATAATACTTTTAATGTTGTTTTAAAGAAAATCTTTTAAGTGTATCTAAAAAATGTTTAACTATTGAAATATTTATAAAGATTCAAAATACTTAAGTCCCTATTTAACCTTAGCCTATATGTATTTAATTTTAAAATCCAGTATTTTTCTTTCTTTCTACGTGAGTATGTGGAGCTAAAATCAGAATCTATTGGTATATATTTGCAGTTTTCTAATGTGTGTCCTGGTTGATTGAAGTGTTGGGCTATGGCGGAATATTGGTTGTTCTGGCGTATGCTAAGTTTATGATTATTGAAACGGAATCTAAAGCTATTTCCAGATTCACCAATATATCCACTATTTGGACATATTGAACAGAAGGGAAAATATATAATGTTTTGGCTGTCACTATATATATATATATATATATATATAGTCAACCGCAGACAGTGCAGTTTTGCTGTATCAGAGTTCGTCATTACGGATAGACATCCGATTGCTTCTAGTCAGGATTGAAACCCGGCCGAACTGAAAATATATATATATATATATATATATATATATATATATATATATATATATATATATATATATAGAATAAAGTGTGAGAAGCCGTGAACGTTTTCTTTAATATATATATTTATTGTTTGGTATTCATACAAGTTATGGAGTATTAATTTGTCATGGTTGATTGAAATGTTCAGCTATGGCGGAATAAGGGTTGTTTTGTATATCCTGACTTTATTTCGTGATTTCGATTTTAATCAAGATGTAGTTTCATCTTGTACATATATTTCAGCATACATCTTTCTGTATAAGCAACAATGTATAATTGTAATATAGCAATCTGGCCCCACCCGAGGAAGGTTGATGCAATCGATGGTGTTTCCCGTCGGTGAAGGGGTCGGCGAACGACAAGACAGGTGTTTGAGAAATACATCCTGTCGGGGCCTGGAGCGGATGTTGCAGGGTTATGAGTCGGGCTCGTTTGACCTTATTTCCGACAGCGGCGGAAATGACTACGGAGGCAAACAGAACAGGTGTCTCTTGGAATTACGTGGGCGTTGCGTGGGCGAGGCAAAACCGGAAGGAAAAGTCCCGGTTCTAGAAGACTATAAAAAGACCTCGACACACGGATTCGCCAGCAGAGAACGGCCAGTGGAAGCAGAGAGACACCACAGGCAAGACTACACTCCCGTCGACCCATTCTATGTGCGCTCTCACTCTTCCATTCTCTGTTCCACACGGGTTCGTCGTCAGGAATAAAAATATAACCTTATATTTTGATATATGCGTGTTCTCGTTGTTTGTCGTCGTACGGCGATATATAACAGTTGCAGGTTAACGAAATTTGGCCTTGTTGTAGATAACCCACTATAAGTCATAAAATGATTACAAATCAAGAAAGGCAATTTGAGTAGAAAAATAACATTTTATTTATACACATATCAATTAATGTTTTTTCAATTGAAGTAATATTTGAAGTATGGGTCCAACGGACGTTAAAATGTTCATGGCAATAAAATGCTGAAAGAGAATTAATGATGCGAATTTAGGAGCGTGTAAGTAAGGAATGTCTTTGATGTATTCGCTCCTTAGGTCAGTAAGTAGTTTTGAGACAGGGAAGAAGGTAAAGAGGTAAGGGAGGCGAACATAGTAAGCCACTTGACTTCAGTCAAGGGGCTACTGATTACACTCTTCTCCTCCAGTCGGTCTACCTCTCGATGCTTTCCGTATCCGCTTTTTATATCTTTTTTTTTTTGGATCATAGCAGCACATTTGGGATTTCACACTTGTATTTGGTTGTGGGCTTCCCATTGGCTGATAAATAAAATTCGCATAACTGGAAATTTAATATTTAATTAATTTTTAGTTTTCAACCGAAACATCTGCGCGGAGCCAGCGGTGCACGGGCGACTTTTGGTCATTTGCTTTTTGGTCGTGAAAACGCAAATATTCGGTCCATCGCTTTTGCTCGGTATCACCATACTTTTACCGGATACCATTTCTGCTGCTACTAGTTCAGTTCTTAACTCTTTTGATTTTCTTTTCATTCTAAAAGGAAAAGGCAAATTGTAGGTCGGGTTATTTTTAGTTCACAACCCAAACTCTCTGTATCATTAAACATTCCACTCTATCTATTTTCTGTATTCCATTAAAATCAAAAACAAATTTATTCCATTCAACCATTCATCCACAAGGCTAAATCTTTATCCGAATAAATGTCTCTCGGCTAAATATCCCTCGGCGGGATGTCCTTCGGCTAAATGACTGTTGGCACAATGTTTGCTATTTTGTGTTATGACATTTTCTAAAGAAATACTTCAAGTAATCAGCAAATATATTCCAACTTCTCTTACAAAGTTACATTGAATCGCATTTTAAAAGCTGAGTATTTCGATAAAGAAAATGTTCGATAGAAACAAAGAAAAGAGTATTGGAATGCTAAATCTCTCCTACATGATAGCAAATGCCGGACGAACTCATCAAACATGAAAAAGAGACTCGAAGCAACAGAAATCAGCAAATATATTCCAGTTTTTCTTTCGAGGATACATTAAAATCGCATTTCAAAAGCTGAGTATTTCGATAAAGAAAATGTTCGATAGAAACAAAGAAAAGAGTATTGGAATGCTAAATCTCTCCTATATGATAGCAAATGCCGGACGAACTCATCAAACATGAATAAGAGACCCGAAACAACAGAAATGCCGTTCTACAGAAGGATACTGAGGATACCATGGACCGAGCGACAAGAATTTTGGAGAGGATGGAAAGGAAAAAGAAACTGATACTTAATATCAGGAAGAGAAGTTTCCGGGACACGTGGTGTGAAAGGGAGTCTTGGAGTACCTAATACTCACAGAACGGATAGAGAGAAAGAGAGACAGGGAAAAACAGCGCGAAAAATACTTGATGGGATTGAGCAGATGGATGGCTGACCTGGATTTGGTGGAGATCGTGCGTTGTGGCGTAGTGGATATCAGCTAAGAACGAGAAATTGGGAAACCGAGTTCGAATTCCAGTTAGATTCATTGCATTCACTTACTGGCAAATACCCTTGGGAAAGGTATTAATCCGTATCTTTCATCCAGTTATGGGTTAAATTACAAGACAGATTGGGTTCTATAGCATTGGCTGGCAACCAGCCTACCGCAGAAAATAATGGCAACCTACTGCTGGATAATCTTTTGCCCAGTCAGTCATGTCATTTTCAAGACATGATCGCCCAAAGCGTGTATCACGTATAGTACTAAGCTGATTGATTGAAAATAATAGTTGGAAACATAATTAAAGCAGCAATTGAACATAAAGTGGGGGATCGGTTTTTTATTGTTATGAATTAATAAAGTGATCCCCCATTAATTGCTACTTAATAACATAATGTATCTCTTCTCCTTCCAGCTATGGGTTGAATAGTAGGAGAGATTGGGTTCTGTAGCATTGGTTAGCAACCAGTCTATCGTAGAAAATAATGGCAACCTACTGCGTGATAATCTTCTGCCCAGTCAGTCATGTCTCTTTTGAGACATGATCGCCCAATGCGTGTATCACGTATGGCACTTAACTGATTGGCTGAAAATAATAGTTGGAAATATAATTAAAGCTGCTAGTGGACATAAAGTAGGGGATCGGTTTTCTATTGTTATGAAGTAATAAACTGATCCCTCATTAATTATTACTTAATAATATAATTTTATCTCTTCTCCTTCCAGCTATGGGTTGAATAGTAGGAGATATTGGGTTCTGTAGCATTGGTAAGCAGCCAGTCTAACGTAGAAAGTAAAGGCAAACCTACTGCGTGATAATCATCTGCCCAGTCAGTCCTGTGTCTTTCGAGACATGATCGCCCAAAGCGTGTAGCACGTATGGCACTTATTGACTCACTGAGACTAAGTAATAGATTCCGACTTTCTTTCGAGAGATGATTTCCTACAGCGTGTATCAAGTATGGCACTTAACTGACATAATGAAGATAATACTTGGAAGCATCAGTAAAGCTGCTACTGGGTATAAAGTGGGGGATCTGTTTATTAATTAATAACAACAGAAAACTGATCTCCCACTATTTACAACTTCTTAATACAATCCGTATCTTCTCCCTTCAGCTATAATTTAAAAAGCAGGGTAGTTTGTCTTCCATTTTATGTGTAGAATTCTTTTGTTTTTATTTTCAGTTTTCTTTTGTCTTCCGTTTTAGGAGTAGCATTCTTTCGTTTTTATTTTCAGTTTTCTTTTGTTCTTCATTCTTAAGAGTTGGATTCTTTCCGTCTTATTTTCAGGTATCTCTTGTGTTTTTTCATAAAAATAGCGTTCTTTTATTTTCAATTCTCACATCGTATTTTTGTGTTTCTTAAGTGTAGCATCCTTTCCTACTCATATTCAGATTTCTTGTTTCTTTTATACTGAATAGTAACGTCTTTTGTTTTTATTTTCTGTTTCGTTTATCCTTCATTTTTAAGAGTTGGATTCTTTCGTTTTTATTTTCAGTTTTCATTTTTCTTTGATTCTGAATAGTAACGTCTTTTGTTTTTATTTTCTGTTTCGTTTCTCCTTCATTCTTAAGAGTTGGATTCTTTCGTTTTTATTTTCAGTTTTCATTTTTCTTTGATTCTGAATAGTAACGTCTTTTGTTTTTATTTTCTGTTTCGTTTCTCCTTCATTCTTAAGCGTTGGATTCTTTCGTTTTTATTTTCAGTTTTCATTTTTCTTTGATTCTGAATAGTAACGTCTTTTGTTTTTATTTTCTGTTTCGTTTCTCCTTCATTCTTAAGAGTTGGATTCTTTCGTTTTTATTTTCAGTTTTCAGTTTTCTTTTATTCGGAATAGTAACGTCCTTCGTTTTTATTTTCTGTTTCTTTTGTCCTTCATTCTTAAGAGTTGGATCCTTTCGTTTTTATTTTCAGTTTTCATTTTTCTTTGATTCTGAATAGTAACGTCATTTGTTTTTATTTTCTGTTTCTTTTGTCTTTCATTCTTAAGAGTTGGATTCTGTCGTTTTTATTTTCAGTTTTCTTGTTTCTTTTATTCGGAATAGTAACGTTTTTTGTCTTTACTTTCTGTCTCTTGTCTTTCATTCTTAAGAGTTGGATACTTTCGTTTTTATTTTCAGTTTTCTTGTTTCTTTTATTCGGAATAGTAACGTCCATCGTTTTTATTTTCTGTTTCTTTTGTCCTTCATTCTTAAGAGTTGGATCCTTTCGTTTTTATTTTCAGTTTTCATTTTTCTTTGATTCTGAATAGTAACGTCTTTTGTTTTTATTTTCTGTTTCGTTTCTCCTTCATTCTTAAGAGTTGGATTCTTTCGTTTTTATTTTCAGTTTTCTTGTTTCTTTTATTCGGAATAGTAACGTTTTTTGTCTTTACTTTCTGTCTCTTGTCTTTCATTCTTAAGAGTTGGATACTTTCGTTTTTATTTTCAGTTTTCTTGTTTCTTTTATTCGGAATAGTAACGTCCTTCGTTTTTATATTCTGTTTCTTTTGTCCTTCATTCTTAAGAGTTGGATCCTTTCGTTTTTATTTTCAGTTTTCATTTTTCTTTGATTCTGAATAGTAACGTCTTTTGTTTTTATTTTCTGTTTCGTTTCTCCTTCATTCTTAAGAGTTGGATTCTTTCGTTTTTATTTTCAGTTGTCTTGTTTCTTTTATTCGGAATAGTAACGTTTTCTGTCTTTACTTTCTGTCTCTTGTCTTTCATTCTTAAGAGTTGGAATCTTTCGTTTTTATTTTCATTTTTCATTTTTCTTTGATTCTGAATAGTAACGTCCTTTGATTTTATTTTTCTTGTTTTCTTTTTTTTATTGTGAATAGTAACTTCTTTTGTCTTTTTTTCTGTTTCTTTTGTCTTTCACTCTTAACAGTTGGATTCTTTCGTTTTTATTTTCAGTTTTCCTGTTTCTGTTATTGTGAATAGTATGGTCTTTTGTGTTTATTTTTCTGTTTCTTTTGTCTTTCGTTCTTAAGAGCTGGATTCTATCGTTTTAATTTTCAGTTTTCTTGTTTTTTTTTTCGTAATAGGAACGTGCATTGATTTTATTTTTTGTTTCTTTTGATTTCATTCTTACTTTTTGTATTCTTTCGTTTTTATTTTCAGTCTTCATGTTTCTTTTATTCTAAATAGTAACGTCATTTGTTTTTATATTCTGTTTCTTTTGTCTTTCATTCTTAACCGTAGGATTCTTTCGTTTTTGTTTTCAGTTTTCCTGTTTCTGTTTTTGTGAATAGTAACGTCCTTGGTTTTATTTTTTCTTTCTTTTTTTTTCATTTTTAAGAGTTTGATTCTTTCGTTTTTATTTTCCGTTTTCTTGTTTCTTTTATTCGGAATAGTAACGTCCATTGTTTTTATTTTTTGTTTCTTTTGTCTTTCATTCTTAAGAGTTGGAATCTTTCTTTTTTATTTTCAGTTTTCTTGTTTCCTTTATTCTGAATAGTAACGTCCTTTGATTTTATTTTCTCTTTCTTTTGTCTTTCATTCTTAAGAGTTGGATTCTTTCATTTTTATTTTCCGTTTTCTTGTTTCTTTTATTCTTAAAATTAACATCGTTCTGTTTTTACTTTCTGTCTTTAACAACATTACAGTATATTTTAATTGACTTGCTTTGTTTTTCTTTTTCTTTGCTTTTTTTATTCATTTATTTTTTGCAAATTCAATCCTTCTTTTTTTTTTGAGAAGTATTATGTCCATTTTATTTTATGAATTAATTATTTCTTTCTTCCTTAACTGAAGCCAACTATACTTTTAATAATCAATGCATTACTTTTTTGTTGTTGTAATAAATCATTCTGTGCCTCTTGAATTTCAATACTTATATCTTTCCTGAAATTAGCATTTTCTGTTTATATTTCTGTGTAGTTTTTCTTATATTTTTCATTCTTGTTAGCAGCGCTTAGTCCTTCATTTTGATTGTTGTTTTATTTTTTTTCTTGAAATTACTCCGTCACTGGTATCTAAGGTAAAATCACAACTTGACCCTCATAAGTCGAGTGGTGGTGATGGAATCCCGGTCATTTTCTTTTAGAAATGTGCCCCTGAACTCTCCTCTGTCCTATCTAGACTCTACAATTACTTCTTTCTTTTTTTGATGAAGATTCTTATTTCTTCTTTCTCAGCTGAAGCCCACTTCCTTCTTTTAATTATCAGTGCCATTATTTTTTGTTTTTTGTTTGTTGTAATAATCCGTTCTTTTTCTCTACAATTTCACTATCTCTTTCTTTCCTGAGATTAGCATTCTTATTTTTCATTCTTTTGAATAGCACTTAGTCCTTGAATTTGATTGTAGCTTCATTTTTTCTTTTTTTTTTTTGAAAGTAACTTTGTCTTTGTTTTTCTTTGCTGTTTAATCATCTCTTTCTTTATTGATTATAACACTATGTCCTTTTTTCATTTTCTTTTCATTCTTCTTCTTCTTCTTCTTCTTCTTTATCTTCTTCTTCTTCTTCAATGTGTCTTGTTCGTTCGTTGCCTAGGTGGTCATAGCCCTCCACGTTTTCCTATCCCTGGTGGCTCTTAGCACACTTTCTACTGTAACACCACTCAATCCCCTTTCTGCCATCCACCTGCTCAAGCTCTTCAAATATGTTATCCGCTGCTTTCTCCTGTCTCTTTTCCCTCCATCTGGTCTGTTTGTATCAGGTTCTCCAAGCCCTCCTTCCTCATTATATATTCCAGGAACTTTAGTTGACTCTTTCTGATGTTCAATATTAATTTCCTTTTTGTTTCCATTATTTACAAAACCTCATCATTGCTCACAGGATCGGTCTATGGTATCCGCAACACCTTTCTGTAGAACCACATTTCAGTTGCTTCAAGTTTATCCTTCATCTTCGATGATATTGTCCAGCATTCACTGCCATATTGAAGACATCCCATAGCAATGTAGTACTCTCTTCTTTGTTTCTAGTGAATGTTTCCTGTCTCTTGATACTTTATTCAGCTTCTGGAACGCGTCCTCCGCCATTCCAATTCGCCTTCGGATCTCTGTATCACACATACCGTCTTCTGTTAGAACATTTCCTAGGAATTTAAATTTTTGTACCTGCTTGATTTTAGTATCCCCTACCTGTATTTGGCATTTTGGGCTGCTTTTATTACTGATGACACTGCATTTGGTTTTCTTGCAGTTTATTTGTAGTCCTTTTTTGTCATTCTCTTCTGTAGGAGGTCTTGTAGTTTCCTTTCCGTTTCTGCAATCAGCCATGTAATCGCAACCTCAAGTTATATTTCTTTTCACTTTATATAATTCTTTCTTCAGTGTGATGTTCTCTCTTTCTCTTTCTTTTCTATATTTCGTTATATATTTATTCCTTCATAGCTATTTGTTATTCTGTTTCATTTTAGACTCATTATTTCTTCCTTGATCATGTTTTTCATTCTTCTTCTTATACAAATTAACCATTCATCCGTGCATGGAGTACTGCTGCCATATATGGTCAGGCGCCTCTGCTGTTCACCTCAATGTTCTTAACAGGTTCCAAAGGAGAATCAGTAATGTGATAGGTACCGACTGGGCGGCTCGACAACAGTCACTTTCCCACCGACGGGATGTGGCTTCCCTTTGTCTGTTCAATAAATACTTTCATGGCTTCTGCTCCAACGAACTTAAGTCACTGGTGCCTCTGTAACAGGTGTTTACTCGTGCAACCAGACTGGCAGCTGGGTCTCACCCATTCACAGTGAAATCAACCAAATGCAGACGACAATTCTGCTCCAGTAGCTTCTTTCCTCGCACTTCCCGCCTGTGGAACTTGCTTCCTTATTCTTGCTTTCCTGACAGCTATAACCTCCAGGAATTCAAATGCAAGATCAATAGTCATCTCTTAACCACTTGACCCTAGTTATTTCCTCACCACCCTGTATATCC
>JBBBDQ010002134.1:2715000-2765000 GCA_037127315.1 Ascarosepion bandense | reverse complement strand
TTGAAGTTAGTCATTTACCTGTTATTCCATTCACAGTTTCTTTGACTTTTCATGAAGTGATTATTGAAAAATAAAATCCCTGAAAAGGGAAAGTTATGAATGACAAAACACCGGTCACTGTGTGAGATTCTTTGATGTTTTCTTGTCGAGAATTTTTCACCCATCGCTCATCATTCCATATTTGCTTGATATTTTTCAGTCTACGTTTTAGGGGTTTTATATGAAAGAGCCGGATGTGCGTTGTGCTGCGGTGGATTCACTTATGCATTCTTGCATAAACTTATGCGCAAATACTCTTGGGAAAGGTATTATTCCGTCTCTTCCATCCTGTTGTATGTTAAACAACAGGACAGATTGGATTCTAAAGCCTTGGCCCGCAACTAGTCTACCGCAAAAAGAGCAATAGCAACCAAATGCGGGACAATCTTCTGCCTAGTCAGTCATGTCTCTTTAGAGACATGATCGCCCAACACGTGTATCAGCTATGGGTTGAATAGTGGGAGAGATCGGGTTCTGTAGCATTGGTTAGTAGCCAGTCTAACGTAGAAAGTAAAGGCAACCTACTGCTGGATAATCTTCTGCTCAGTCAGTCATGTCACTTTCAAGACATGATCGCCCAAAGCATGTATCATGTACGGTACTAATCGCATTGATAGAAAATAATAGTTGGAAATATAATTAAAGCTGCTACTAGACCTAAAGTGCGGGATCGGTTTTCTATTCTTATGAAGTAATAAACTGATCCCCCATTAATTACTACTTAATAATATAATACATCTCTTCTCCTTCCAGCTATGGGTTGAATAGTAGGAAAGATTGGGTTCTGTAGCATTGGTTAGCAACCAGTCTAACGTTGAAAATAATGACAACCTACTGCGTGATAAACTACTGCTCAGTCAGTCCTGTCTCTTTTGAGACATGATCGCCCAACGCGTGTATCACGTATGGTACTTAACTGACTAACTGAATGTAATAGTTGGAAACATTCTTAAAGCTGATAGTGGGTATAAAGCGGGGGATCTGTTTTCTATCGTTATGAAGTAATAAACTGATCCCCCACTTAGGCTACTTAATAATATAATACATCTCTTCTCCTTCCAGTTATGTGTTGAATAGCAGGAGAGATTGGGTTCTGTAGCATTGGTTAGCGATCAGTCTATCGTAGAAAGCCACAACAATCTACTGCAGGATAATATTCTGCCCAGTTAGTCATGTCTCTTTAGAGACATGATCGCCCAACGCGTGTATCACGTATTGCACTTAACTAACTGAATGTAATAGTTGGAAACATACTTAAAGCTGATTCTGGGTATAAAGTGGGGGATCTGTTTTCTATCGTTATGAAGTAATAAACTGATCCCCCACTAATTACTACTTAATAGTATAATACATCTCTTCTCCTTCCAGCTATGGGTTGAATAGCAGGATAGTTTGGATTCTGTAGCATTGGTTAGCAACCAGTCTATCGTAAAAAGCCACGGTAATATATATATATATATATATATATATATATATATATACACTACTGGCTATAACTATTAGGCCACCCCAGATTTTAAAAAGAAATGATGTATTTCATACATTTATAATATTTATTTCAAATGAAAATAACGACAATTTACACATCGCACCCTGTAGAATTGCTATATATATATATATATATATATATATATATATATATATATATATATATACACTACTGGCTGCTCTAATTATTAAGCCACCCCAGATTTTAAAAGAAATTATATATTTCATAATTTTTTTTTAGTATTTATTGCAAATGAAAATATAATGGTTTTTTTGTTATAATTACTTTGTAAAGATTTCACAAGACAAGGAAGCAAAGATGAACTCGTTCGAAATCTATCCCTCTCTGAAGTGCTTCATCGGTTAGCATAGATCTTTATCCGTTTTTATTCATTCATTTATTTATAATTTATAATATTAAGTTGAATGAATTTATATTTTTGTATGGCTTCTTTAAAAAACATCCTTTATTTTACATCGTATGAATAACATTTCTGTTTGTTGATCTTTTTTTTGTAAATGCCAAGTTGCAGCATTGTAACTCTGTGTTAATTTCTGTCTGCCTCCAATTTTTATTCTAATTTTGAATTCTCCTCCTTGGTTGTTTTCATTGGCTTTCCCTTCTCTGCATCATCTCACATATATTTATCTTATGCTAGCAGTATAGCCCGGCGTTGATCGGGTGTAATGAAAGCTTTAAAACTAATCTATGGTTCTGGAGCTCAGACTCAGCCTAAAGAATATTTCTGTGAAGTTTGGTGTGAATCGGATAAAAATTGTGGATGTGTATAAAGGGCATACAAACAGATAAACAGATAAACAGACACACATACTAACAAGCCTTTTATATATATATATATATATATATATATATATATATATAATATTATCGATCTTCTGCACTATTGTAAGAATTGCAACCTTGAAACTTCTGAATATCGTTTCTTATGTATTTGTCTATGAGTGTATCAAATTTGATTAAAATCGGACGATTCCTTCTATAACACGATTTTTCGATTATCAATTTTCGATATTTATCGGTGGTACCTCGACACAAAACCTAAGAACACTTGCAGACGCTTATAGTACAACTGTGTAAATTTTCAAGAAAATCGGTTCAGCTGTTTCAGAGTCTATAGGTAACGGACACACACACACATTGATTTGTATATTTGCAAGATGGATTCAGGAGGAAAAAAACTACCTGTCCCAAAACAGTGACCCAAACTTCCTAGCAGTGGAAAAAATTGAAAACATTAAGAAAATTAGAAAGAAAAATATACAGATATTAATGACAAGATCACATTTTCCAACTAGATATTTGTAAGCAACAACTAGAAGCAGATGACAATAAAAATGTCAGGGATCGAATTGAAACTGTAACTGTGATATAAACATGACCCTGATTTCTAAACAGATAAAGAAAAAATAGTTTCCCATTCATGTAATTGTCATTGCTTGAGAAATTAATGTTTCCCTATTATTTTTTTCGAATAAGTTATTTTGCTATCCTGGTAAAATAGCCCAAAAGGTAATGAGGAAAATAAATATTCATTTAGCCTGTAGATAGAATTAGTATTTTAGAAATAATTATTTTATTCGAATACGTTATTTTACCATCCTGGTAAAATAGCCCAAAAGGTAATGAGGAAATTAAAATAGTCATTTAGCCTGGAGATAGAATTACTATTTTAGAAATAAGAATATATTTCAGGTCGTCAGCATATTGTAGTGTGAGCTGTGTAGAAAGAACTTGAACAACACTGATTCTGTGATCTGTGACTGTTGTCTTCATTGGTGCATCTGAAGTGTGTTGACAAGAGAATTCTAGCCAAAGGCAAGTTTTTGACTTGCATATTCTGTTATGCCCAGTGTGCTTAAAATATTAAGAGACTTCGATATTTCTTTTAATAATTGATGATGAATGGATGGTTTTAACTTGTGTTTTAACAATTGATGGCGGAAAAGATTTTAAATTGTATTAACATTTGACAATAAGCATAAATAAACTTCTTTGTAATATCAGTGGATTGTTATTTTTAAATTATACCTAATAAAAATATCTGCCTGCCAAAAAAACAAAAAACAAAAATATACTAGGATTCTATTTCACAGAGGCCTGCAAAATATGCTTGAAAGCATGTTTGTCTCTGTTATTTGAGCTGGGAAAATATCTTCACCATTTTTTTAGAAGGAAAAATATTATCAGCAACATATTTTGAATGAAAAATTATGACAACCACCACATTTGTGAAGAAAGAATATCACCATCAATACATTTCTGAAGGGAAAAAATAATACCAGCAACACATTTTTGAAGGAAAAAATATCACCATCCAATCCTTTTTTAAGGAAAAATATTGCAAGCAAGATATTTTTGAAAAAAATATTAACATCAAGAGATTTTTGAAGAAAATATGTTACTTGCAATACATTTTTGAAGAAAAAATATGACCAGAAATGCATTTTTTGAAGAAAAATATTGCATGTAAGACATTTTTTAGAGAAAAAATATTACTATCACTTACATATTTGAAGGAAATAATTTTGCAATCAAGACATTTTTGAAAAAAAAATTTACCAGCAATACATTTGTGAAGGAAAAAATATTAACATCACTACATTTTTGAAAAAAAAATTAGCAGCAATACATTTTTGAAGTAAAAATATTACCATCACTAAATCTTTGAAGTAGAAATATTACCAGCAAGAAGAAAAAATATTACTTGCAATACATTTTTGAAGGAAAACTATTACCATCACTACATTTTTTAAGGAAAAAATATTACTTGCAATACATTTTTGAAGGAAAAATATTAGCATCCCTACACTTTAGAAGGAAAGAATATTACTTGTAATACATTTTTGAAAAAAAATATTACCAGAAATACGTTTTTGAAGCAAAAATATTACCATCACTACATTTTTTAAGGAAAAATTTTACCATCACTACATTTTTGAAGGAAAAATATTACCAGTAAGACATTTCTGAAGGAAAAATATTATTATCAATACATTTTTGAAGGAAGAATATTACCATCACTACATATTTGAAGGAAATATATAACCAGCACCACGTTTTTGAAGGAAAAATATAACCATCACTACATATTTGGAGGAAACATATTACCAGCAACACGTTATTGAAGGAAAATATTACCATCACTACATATTTGAAGGAAAAATATTACCATCAATACATATTTGAAGGAAGCATATTACTTGCAATACATTTTTGAAGGAAAACTATTACCATCACTACATATTTGAAGGAACAAATATTACCAGCAATAAGTTTTTGAAGGAAAAATATTACTTGCAATATATTTTTGAAAAAAATAATCTTGCACGCAAAACATTTGTGGAGAAAAAGTATTACATTTTTTATTACTATTCAATCTACTTATGTAGTGCAGGCTTAAAGGTCAGTATTTGCAAAGAGATTGTAATATTGATAAAATGATTGCCTTAAAAAACAGCATTATCAATGATATTCAAACCTAGGTTTGCAAGACTTTTTATATATTGATCATGTTCTTTATGTCCCGTATTTTGCCCATTTTCAAAGTTTGTATTTTACTACATTCTGACTGTTCTTGTCAAAGTAATAATACTTTTTCTCAGATTTTCTTGATGACAATAACCCAAAATGTAATGAGGAAATTAAGGTTGATAGATATTTATATGAAACTGACGTATTTCTCGCTATTTCTGAGATGAGATAGTATTTAAAATATTTGCATTATTTGGATTATTATCCTCATCTTTGTTGTCATTTTGTACGACGTTTCGGACGTTGTATACTCCAGCCTTCTTCAGGTGCTAAGAGTTTTGAACTGAACTCGTTATTACAATCACTGGGGTATATGAACGCCATTCTTTGCGTAGTAATGCCTCTTTTGGTAATCATGAGTTATTTCCCTCTAACCGTATAAGTTACTTTGTTCACCACTGTTGTAACCTGCTGTAGCCTAGAATTAACTCATAACTCTTTGGGTCAAGTCACAGGAACTAACAAACGTCTATATCCTTATATAGCCATGTTTCCTTAAGGACTAATAAAAAGGCACTACTACGCAAGAAAAGGAGTTCAGTGATTGTCATAAAGGGTTAGCGTAAAAATTCCTAGTAACTGAAGAAGGCCGTAGAAATTGCAATAAAGACGAGGACAATAGAGCGAATAATAAAATAATAAATGAAACTGACGTATTTATTTCTTTAGTAACAGTATAGCCCGGTGTTGCTCGGGTGTAATGAAAGCTTTAAAACTAATCCATGGTCCAAGAGCTCAGACTCTTTGGACGTTGGCACGAAAGACTAAAATCAATAGTTGTTTACAGTTAAAGCGAAACCTTAGACTGAAAAAAAATGAATGGATGTAAGTCAAATTTTGTTTTCCTGGTATCGATATCAAATAAGTTTTTTTCATCGTAAACTGAATTTTGAAGGCTAAATAACTCCTCTGAGTAAATGGTATCATGGCTGAGACAAAGAACTACAATTGTACCTATTTAGAGCCAAACCCGAAGCAAAAACTAAAATAAAAGGTCTGAAAAAAATAGACATACAGGCAGATAAACAGACACACACACTAACATCTTGCCTTATTTATATATATATATATATATATATATATATATGTATGTATGTATGTATGTATGTATGTATATATATTATCGATTTTAAAAACTGCAACTTTGAAACTTCTGAATATCGTTTCTTATGTCTTTGTCTATGAGTGTATCAAATTTGATTAAAATTGGGAATGCTGCCTAATCATTGCCTTCAGTTCAATTTTGAATTTTGCGCAGCTGAGCTCCACCCATAATAATCAATGAGATTACAGTCTAGGAGGGAATTAGGTGGCCAGATCTATGGCATGATGTGGCCGGAGAAATTGTCTGATATTAATGACTGGATTCGCTTGCTTGGGTGGCATGATGCAGATTCCTGTTGCCAGATATAGGGTCTTCTAGCAGCCACCCTCTTGACCCAGGACAGCACTACCTTCTCCAAATACTTGATGTAGGCTCTCATGTTGAGTTTTAGGCTCTGTGGGAATATGAATGGTGGCTGTTTTATTTTTATGGCATATCAACCTCGGCGTGTCATTTATTGTCAACTAAATGTTTATTTATTTATTTATTGCTGGTAATACCTTTTTAGGTACCTCAGCAAAATCACTGAAAAAACAGCATAGTATGAAGGACAAAGGACCCAAACTAAGTTTTATCGGCAAAATGTTTATATTATCATTTAGAGGATAGATCAAAGAATTTTTAAATTATTTTTTAAATTTTTTAATTATTTCTAACACGCCGAAATTTTTGTAGAAAGTGTGTTTTTTTTCTTACGTCATTGCGAGCCCTAAATTGCCGCAACGTTAATAAGTAAAAAATTACGTAATATTGCACAATGCACTTTTTTGACAGTGAAAGACACATTAATTTGGAAATTATCGCAAAAATCCAATAATGGTCGTATTTTGCTGAAAATTTCAGAACTTATTCCTAATAGACCGAAATCAATGCTGAAATTGTTTTGTATAAAATATTGGTAAAAATATTTGTTTTTTACATATGTTACCCCCCACCAATTAATTTCCACAAATGCTTAAAAATTCGAATTTTGTCCACAATAAGCCTAATATAATTAAATTCAGGAGGCACTGGGGAATGCTAATCAACAGTTATTTTTTTTCAATAGACCCCCTTTTCTAAAAAATAGGTCCGAATTGCGAAAAATGCAAATTTTTATGTGGATAAACTTCTGATTGCTTTTATGAACAATATAAATTAAGCGTATCATAGTCTGAAAAGAAAAAGAAATTCAATGAATAATTAATTTTTACAAGAATTATTTTAATTTTTTTAATTTTTTAATTACATATAAAAATTATATATAAAAAATTTTAAAATTATTGTTAAATTTCTTCGTCAACGTGTTCGGCTAAGGTATGTAATTAATGCATAAAGACTACAATTACTAATCGAAAATTTAAAAGCTTAATACAAATGATTGAGACAATGGATTTTTAAAATAATTAAAACATTTTAATTGTGTGCATTTTTACTGCCCGTATTTTTGTTTGTACGGATGGCCGTACGTGATATTTATCATTAAAGGGTCACGTGATTCAAGGGTTGTCTTCCCTTACATAAAAAAATTACATTTACATTTGTCACCTTCGGCCTACCTACTTTAGCTTTGTTTAGAACTTCCGGTTGTCATAATGTCACTCGACACTTGAGATAGGCCGTGTAGATCGGATTACCTTAACTGATGAAATGTTATAGCAAATATTTCAGAGAGTAAGCAAGTACATAGTATGAAAACAGATAAAGGTAAGTTTTAACTTAAAAAATTGACTTCAATAACGTGTCAGCGACGTATATTTTATTTTTGCCAGATTTTTAAATCAGGAATGTGGCTACTGTTTAAAAATGTGTCGATCAATTAATAAAATGGTGGTACTTTTAAAATTTTTTTTAATCTGAAAATTTTTAGATTCCAATCAATATAATTTCGCTTTAAAATACGCCAGTGTATTTTTTTTACTGGAATTACTAAATGTAATCTCGTGACTTTCAATTAAAACTAATTTTAAACCTAAAATAAAACTTATTTATTTTAAAAATTTCATTTTAAAATTAGGTATTGAAAATTTATACTAAAAAGTGGAGGTACCTATACTTTTTTCTTTCAACACTTTATTGTTGTTTTTATATGTTTTGTGTCTAGTAATACTTTTTCTTTTCGAGTATCAAGATTCATTGGGATTTGTCTTAAAAGGCAGGGTCCCCAAGTCCTACCCTTGTTATTTAACCCATAATTGGAGGGAAGGGACGGATTAATATTTTTCCAAAGGGTACCAGTGCTTAGGTGAATGCAGGGTATTCAACTGTAATTCGAAATCGGCCCACCGATTTCTCTTTCCGAGCCGATATCCACTGCACCACAACGCACATGTGTTGCTAAACGCTTACAGCACCTAGCATTCCCGGGAATGGGGTCACCCATCTAAGTACTGACGTTGCTTAACTTCGGTGATCGAGCCAGAACCGGTGTATTCAACGTGATAGGCCGTAAGCCTCTGTGGGAATATGAATGATGGTATAACTTTGCCACCACAAGTAATCACTCGAAACCCCTTCGTAATCACGATTAGACCCATCCAAATCTTTCTGAATCATCTGAACTGACATCACATTGACACCGGAACACTCTGAATACCCACTTTTAAATAAATATTTGCAAATGATTTCACTTTTACAGAATTTCTTTTTCTTAGCTTGTCTCTAAACATTTTCAAATGATTTAACTTTTATTTTTTACCTTACCCATGAAAATCATTGACTTGTTTTTTATTTACAGCTCTCTTTTTGTATATTATATTAATTTGAGTATATATATATATATATATATATATATATATATACACCTTCTTCTCTCGCACTTCCCGCCTGTGGAACTCGCTCCCGTATTCTTGCTTTCCTGACGGCTACAACCTCCAGAAATTTAAATGCAAAGTCAATACTCATCTACTAACCACTGGACTCTAGCTCTCTCCCCACCCCTGTATAACTTTCCCTTTCTCTCCACCTATGTATCTGTCATGGCACCTGCTTTCTCAGCTTTCTATTGTTCCTTTCTAACTAGTTTGTACTCCTCACTGTTTTCTAATTAATCTTTTTACATTTATGTAGCCCCCTGCACATCAGTGGCGTTTCCGCCTTGCTCGGGGTGAAATGATTAAAATAAAATATATATATATATATATATATATATATATATATATATATATATGTGTGTGTATATATATATATATATATATATATATATGTGTGTGTGTGTGTGTGTGTGTGTGTGTATAAAATAAAATAAATTTCGAAGTTCAAAAACGTTGTATGATCATTTCTACATGAAATCCCTAAAAGAGATTTCACATTTCATCGACAACCTTTATACTCAAAATAAAATAAGATATTATCGGCAGATGTTCTAAAGTTTACGTCTCAAAAAAAACTAGAGGGGTGGGATTGATAAGTAGATAGCAATCAATGTCTATTTTGGGATTTTGGACAACTTTACTTTTAGATAGAGTTGTAAGTGTAAAATGTAAAATCTCTCTTAGTGATTTCATGTAGAAATGATCATACAACGTTTTTGAACTTCGAAATTTATGTTATTATATAATTGGCTCTGTAATTTAAATATTAATTACATTGAGCCCTCCACCTGGATCATATTTTCATATTAAAATATTAATATTAATTAAGATCTGGTCCTTGGGATTTACCTTCCTGCTTTGCCTTTTGGATTAAAGATTTTATATTATATATATATATATATATATATATATATATATATATATATAATATAAAATTTTCTTTAATCCAAAAGGCAAAGCAGGAAGGTAAATTATATATATATATATATATATATATAATATAAAATCTTTAATCCAAAAGGCAAAGCAGGAAGGTATATATATATATATATATATATATATATATATATATATATATATAATAAAATAATCCAAAAGGCAAAGCAGGAAGGTAAATTATATATATATATATATATATATATATATATATATATATATATATATATAATCATTTCACCCCAAGCAAGGCATTCAACTGCCACTATTGCGCTTGGGGCTACATAGGGGGAGGTAAATAGGAAGAGTGGTTAGATATAGGAAATATCAGAAGTGGGGGTGATAGATATTTGGGTGGGTGGGAAGAGTGTTTGAAAAAATGGAAGTTAGTTTGTTAGGACGTGTATATTGACCTTACATTTAAACTCCTGGTGGTTATAGCCGTCGGGGAAGCAGTCATGTGGAAGAGAATTCCACAGTCGGGAAGTGCGTGAAAAGAAACTGTTTGAGTAGAAGTTACGGTTGCATTTTATCGGTTTCACTGTAAAAGGGTGGGATCTAGTTGCTAATCTAGTATCTCGTGCAAATTCGAATCTAGGGGGCACCAGTGATCTAAGTTCATCGGAGCAGAAGCCGTGAAAGTATTTATAGAAGAGACACAGCGAAGCCACGTCGCGCCGGTGAGAGAGAGACTGCAGCCGGTCTGCTAAGTCGGTATCGATCACATTAGAAACCCTCCGCTATACCTTGTCTAGAAGCCCAAGGAGAATAGCAGGAGCACTCGACCAGATATGGCAGCAGTATTCAATGTACGGGCGGATGGTAGATTTATAAATATATGCACAAACAGAGATTTGTACCCACAGAAACAACAAGTTGCCTTAAACAATAATGACGTCATTGTGCTAACCTGAGGAACCTTTCGACCAACACTTTTCATGGGTCTTCGTTGGCGTTATTATTAACAATAAAGCTGGACACACACACAAAAAAAAAACAACAACAAAAGTTTACTTACAAAAGCGGGGGAAAGAAGGAGCTCGTTTAAAACTAAATTTTAATCAAAATAATTAAAATGTAAGGTGGGGTGTAAATAAACCACCCCATAAAATTGAAAAACACTCACAAACCCTCCAATATATATATATATATATATATATATATATATATATATATATATATATATATATATATATATATATATATATACTAGCGTCATAGTCCAGTGTTGCCCGTGCAACTTAGACCATTTTAGTAGTAGCAGATGCCAATTAGGGTAGTAGATGAAAATCATTTACAGACAGTTGATTTCCTGCATGAAATATTTAGCGAAAGAAAAAAAGTTTTTTTTTACCTGATTTTATTTTCTGAAGTATGAAATATTAAATCTGAAAAAAAAAGTCTTAAATAATTAAATTAACCATTGGCAGCTTTTTTTTAAATATTTTCTTTTTGTTTGAAAAAAAACTTTTTTTTTTAAATATTTCTTTTGTTTCAAAATTACGGGGAAACTTATTCACATTTTTTGTTGACCAAATGAATGTGTAAAACGTCAGAATAAAAATTAAATATAAAGGCTCTTTTTTTTTTTAGTCGCGTTTGATACGTGTGATTTGATTTCTGTGACGGAATCTAGCAACCATCTTAGATCTTAGATGTTTTACGGAGCACATATAAATAATTGGCCCCATTGGCCAAAAAGTGCGAAAGGGAAAATTGTTGAACTTAAACTCAAAACGTATGCGTCGACCTGGCTTCCCTGTAGATGTGTGACCCTAGAAAGTTTGAATGGCCAAGCTTAAAAAATGTAGGCGTGCATAGGGAACAATTACAGATTGCCTTATATATATCAGTCATCTACATACAAGTCTGTTTCGCTGTATCATAGATCATCAGTGTAGCTTAACATCCACTTGCTTCCAGCCGGGATCGAAACACGACTGATTTGGTGACAGTGGAATGCATACTCATTAAACTCAATCCAATACCAAAGAGTAATGCGTAAATCGCAGAAGTGGTAACTGTTTTTACAAATTTTACTCTGTCTATCTGTCTCTCGCTCTCTCACTCTGTATATATATATATATATATATATATATATATATATATTGTCATCCGCAGACAGATCTGTTTCGCTGTATCACAGCTCATCAGTACCGTTAGACAGTCGATTGCTTTTTATCCAGGATGGAAACCCGACCGAATTGGCGACAGTCGGCGATTCTACCTCTGTTCTACGGGCGCCCGATAGAAGAAGACATACTTTTTAGCATGTATATTATCATTATACACACCCATTAGCTGAGAGCGTTCTAATTCATTGCTGAATGAACGATGCGCATATATATATATATATATATATATATATAGCATGGTTTAATTCTCACCCCTCTATCTTTTTAAGACTGTCAACCTTAAAAATTGGGGGGGGTATATCGCTTGTCTTTCTATTTTTTAGTTTTCTGATAAAGTTAAATTTTTTCTGCCTTTTGAAGATATGTGTGCTAAAAACTAATTTGTCAAAACAAGCTATATTTAATAACTGCTCTAGATGATGTGTTGAGTTTTTCCTTATGTATATCCTATTGCTCTGGATAATATCCATCGAACTCTCTGTACAGACCTATTTAAATCTCTATATTTAAGAACTCAGGGTAACCATCGGACCCATCCATCTATCGCCCTATCAGCCTACTACCAATTTTTGGGAATTTTTATGGTATCACCGGACACTTGATCTAATTCAATCTTTCCTATCTAACCGCTAATGAAGGTCGACCTGAATGAACATGCCTCCACATACTACTGTACAAACGCTGGTGTCCCACAGGGCTCTATCCTAGGCCCGACGCTCTTCCTTATTTTCATAAATGATCTCCCAGAGGCATCTACGCAGATGATACCACAATTTACTCCCGCATCGGTAAGAAATCCAGCGAGGCAGACAAACATAAGTTCGCTGCTGATCTTGAAAGAGATCTACACTCAGTAGTTGAATGTGGAAAGAAGTGACTTGTAAGTTTCAATGCGTCTAAAAGAAAGCTGATGTCTGTCAATCATCACAGGCAACCCCTCCTACCTCTCATAAGCATGGACCAAGCGAGTCTCAGAGAGCAATACACTGCGCCTTCTCAGCCTTACCCTATCTTCCAACCTCAAGTGGAAACATTATATTGAGTCAATAGCCAAATCCACTGATAGGAAGGTTAGATCTCTGTGTCGTGCCAGGAGGTTTTTCTGCCTGAATCCATATAGCATATATACAAGTCAATCATCTGTCTATGCATGGAAACCTGCTGTCATATATGGTCAGGCGCCCCCGCTGTTCATCTCAATGTTCTCGACATGCTCCAAAGGAAAATCAGTAATGTGATAGGTACCGACTTGGCGGTTCGACTCCAACCACTTTCTCACCAACGGGATGTGGTTTTCCTATGTCTGTTCTATAAATATTTTCATGGCTTCTGCTCCAACGAACTTAAGTTACTAGTGCCCCTGTCACATGAGTTTACTCGTGCAACCGGACTGGCAACTGGGTCCCACCCATTCACAGTTAAATCAACCAAATGCAGACGTCAATTCTACTCCTGCAGCTGCTTTTCTCGCACTTCCAGACTGTGGAACTCTCTTCTATATTCTTGCTTTTCTAACAGCTACAACCTCCAGGAATTGAAATGCAATATCAATACCCATTTCTTAACCACTTGACCCCAGTTCTTTATACATCACCCTGTATATCATTTTCTTTCTCTCTACCTTTGCAACTTTCATCACACCTGAATTCTCATCCCCTCGCTGACACCCCCAGTAACTGGTTTGTCTTTCTCTTTAATCTCCTCCTATCTAATCTTTTTCTCTTATGTAGCCCCCTGCGGATCAGAGGCGTTACTGCCTTGATTGGGGTGAAACGATTAAATATATATATATATATAAGCAGGAAACAAGTTAAATTTCATGCAGGCATTTTAAAGACGGAAAAATAAAAATAAAAAACACGAAAACGACCGACCATTTTCATTCCTGTTTTTTATCAGGGTCAACTGGGATTTTTTTAAATTCTGCAATATTTTAAAATTTAAAACTGAAGATGAACATGGAAAGAGTAAAAGAAGGTGGGGGAGAGAGGCACGAAATGGTCTGTGGAATCCGAGCAAACAATTTCTCTGCTTGCGGAGAGGAGGGGGTCATAGATTTAATATTTAGAGACTGCAATGCCTGTAAGTGAAACATGGATTGTGAAGCAGACAACATAGTAAACTAGACGACACTAAAGTCAGTCACACAATTTTCTGCTATTTATGAGATGTTCAATGTATTTCATGCATTTTTAATATTTATTTCAAATGAAAATAGAATGTTTCTTTTGTTATTATTGCTTTGCTAAAATGTCACAAGGCAAATAACGATAATTTACCCTTCGCACCCTGTAGAATTGAGATATATATATATATATATATATATATATATATATATATATATCACTGATATTGAGCACTTTCAAATAAGTAACACGCATATATAATATATAAATAGTATAATATATATAACAAATTGCATATATATATATATATATATATATATATATATATCATGCGATGTAGATATAGAAGATTCCAAAGGATCATCCTATACATGCAGTGATATGTTAACTCTCTAAGAGAGCTCTAAATATATATGTATATAAATACATATAGATCAAATATAAGAAAAAATTAAGGCAGACAAGTTATTTATGGTAAATCGGAAATGTGGGCCTATTTCAGGCGAACCATCATGGAAGCTGATGATGGTTCGCCTGAAATAGGCCCACATTTCCGATTTACCATAAATAACTTGTCTGCCTTAATTTTACTTATATATATATATATATATATATATATATATATATATATGAAATTTTTAATTTGTTCTTATATATAATTTTTAATTTTTTCTTATATATGTATATATATATTTATATACATACACATTTCATATATATATATATATATATATATATATATGAAATGTGTATGTATATAAATATATATATACATATATAAGAAAAAATTAAAAATTATATATAAGAACAAATTAAAAATTTCATATATATATATATATATATATATATATATATATATATATATATATATATATGATTGATTGTTTAATACTTTGTTTTTGGTCACAATAGGGTTAGACCAGTGGACATTTGTATTAAAAAGTGTTCAATACAATTATATTGTTGAGCTTTTGAATATTTTCCATTTGTAAACGAGTTATTACCTAGGTTTCTATCATGAGTAGTGTCTTATAAAAAGTAAAATCAGTTATTAAAAATCGCCCGAATACACCATTCATGGTAGAAAGCTAGGTCACGTAATAACTCATTTTCAAATCGAAATATATATATATATATATATAGAGAGAGAGAGAGAGAGAGAGAGTGAAAGAGAGCATAATGATTTAAGAGATCACATATTTCTTATTTTCTAATCTGACACCCCTTTTCAAAACCTGATTAACCCAGTCTGATCTACTCCTGCAGTAAATGTAATTTAGCGGAACTTAATTGGTATATTTGTTTGTGCGCAACAATGATACGCCATTGTTGATTGTGTGAAATGTCGAACGACACTCTAAGTGAAAATTATGTGTAAATTGCTACTGTCGTATTTTGCAGCGAGAAATATCTCAATCAGTAAATTATCACCTTTAAACTTGTCGGATAAAGTCTCTTAGGACGTCACATTAAATACTTTTATTGTTGTACACCATTTTTATCAACTCTGTCATTTCATTTAAAGTGGTTTTTATGTATTTCTTGCACTCAATCTTGTTTTTCTTTTTTTTTTTGATACTTTATTTACTGAGAAACAACAGGACAAGATAGGTGAGAAGAGGTAAGATTTACCAAACTATGTTAAAATTACACACAGGAAACATCTTGTTCTTATCTCATGGTTATTTGCTTATTCTATCTAAGTATATGTGGTGATACCGAGCAAAAGCGATGGACCGAATGTTTGCGCTTTCACGACCAAAAAGCAAATGACAAAAAGTCGTCGCTGCGTAGCAGACATTGTGCCAACCGAAGGCCATCCCGCAGAGGGATATTTAGACGAGAGATATTTATTCGAATAAAGATTTAGCCTTGTGGATGAATGGTTGAATGGAATATATTTGTTTTTGATTTTAATGGAATACAGAAAATAGATAGAGTGGAATGTTTAATGATACAGAGAGTTTGGGTTGTGAACTAAAAATAACCCGACCTACAATTTGCTTTTACCTTTTAGAATGAAAAGAAAATCAAAAGAGTTAAGAAATGTTATACGGTAAAAGTGTGGTGATACCGAGCAAAAGTGATGGACCGAATGTTTGCGCTTTCACGACCAAAAAGCAAATAACCAAAAGTCGTCGCTGCGCCGGCGGCCCCGCGCAGATGTTCCGGCTGAAAACTAAAAATTAATTAAATATTAAATTTCCAGTTCGCGAGCCTACATGAATTTTATTTATCAGCCAATGAGAAGCCCAGAACCAAATACAAGTGTGAAATCCCAAATGAGCTGCTGTGATCCAAAAAGATGTAAAAAGCAGATACAGAAAGCATCGACAGGCAGACTGACTTGAGGAGAAGAGAGTAATTAGTATCTCCCTTGACTGAAGACAAGCGGCTTACTACGCTCGTCTCCCTTACCTCTTTCCGTTTTCCCTGCCTCAAAACTACTTACTGACCTAAGGAGCGAATACATCAAAGACCTTCCTTACTTACACGCTCCCAAATTCCTAAGTTTTTATTCTCTTTCAGCATTTTACTGCCATGAACATTTTAACCTCCGTTGGATCTATACTTCATGTATTACTTCAATTGTAAAAACATTAATTGATACGTGTATATATAAGATGTTATTTTTCTACTCAAATAGTGGGCTATCTACAACAAGGCCAAATTCCGTTAACAACAGTATACAACTACCCTTCTCTAGAACGGACTCCCACTATAAACTGGAAAAGAAAGGATAACCTGCTATATATATATACACTACCAGCCATAATTATTAGGCAACCCCAGTGTTTTAAAAAATGATGTATTTCATAATATTTTTTAGTATTTATTGCCAACTGAATAATTGTAATTCAAAACAGAATGGTTCTTTTGTTCATACTGCACAATAACATGTGCAACAAAATGAATTTATAATTATTTAATAATTACCTACATTTTAGTCTCAGCAATGAAAGAATGAAGAAAATTAAGGTTGATTTGAACGAGTTCATCTTTGCTTTCTTGCCTTGTAAAATTTTGCAAAATAATAATAACAAAAGAACCATGCTAACCCTTAATAAGAAAAAAATAAATAAAATGTTAAAATACAATCTTAAAAAACACCTTTAATAATAATACTAATAACAGATAATAATAATAAAAAGTAATAATGAAAATAATAATAATAATAATATATTTGTATGTATTAAACAAAATTTCTCTAAGATGTTAATGACAATAATAATAATAATAATAATAATAATAATAATAATAATAATAATAATAATAATCAAGGAATTTGAAAAACTGTCAAAATATAAAGACCTGGAAATTGAAATAGAAAAAATGTGGAAATTGAAAACAAGAGTTGTGCCAGTGATAGTAGGTGCACTTGGAATGATAAAAAATGGAACAAAACAACACATTGAAAGAATCCCTGGAAACCCCAGCTTAAGAGATATACAAAAAATTGTCTTATTAAGTACAGCCCACACACTAAGGAAAACTTTATCTATGTAATGCTAGGAATGATGGGGAAGATAGAAAAACATGAACTGAAGCCATAACAACACGCCACGACCTGCCTTAGGTCTCCCCGCAGACTTGGTTGGTAGTGAGACCAAAGCAGAAATCGAAATATGATGAAAAATGACTTGATAATAATAATAATACTCATTATATTAAAAAGGAAGAAAAAACAATATTAAAAATATAAGTATAAATATAATAATTATAAAAAATGAAAAACAAAAATAAAAAATATAAGAAACATTTGTGGTAAAACAGTACATTCTAGATTTTTCCAAAATATTCATCTTTTTAAGATAAATTAATGTAAATTAATTTAATTTACACTAATTTATATTACAATCTGGATTTATCTAGACTACTTTATATATATATAATTGTATATATATATATATATATATATATATATATATATATATATACATATATATATATATATATATATATATAAAATATATATATATATATATATTTATATATATATATATATATATATTTATCTAGACTACTTTATATATATATAATTGTATATATATATATATATACAATTTATATATATATATATATATATATATATATATATATATACAATTTATATATATATATATATATACTACCGCCCATAATTATTAGGCCACGCCAGTGTTTTGAAAAATGATTTATTTCTTACTATTTTTTAATATTTATTGCCAAGTGAATAATTGTAAATGAAAATAGAATGGTTCTTTTGTTAATACTGCACAATAACATGTGCATCAAATGAATTTATAAATATTTTATAACTACCTATATTGTAGTTCCATCAAAATAACCTTTTGCGTTCACAGCGGCTGAAAACAGTTTGGGCATTCTTGTCACAAAGTTTTTTAAAATATTCCTCCGACAACTCACTCCAGGTATCCTTTAGACACCTAATTAAATCCCAAATATTATTAAGCTGTTTCGTCTTACTTCTCCTATCCAACTCATTCCATGCAAGTTCAGTTGTTAAGTTGTCTGGTGACTGACGGGGCCAACACAAAAATTTTAACGCTCCAGCAGTTTCTTTTAATTTTAAATAATTTTTTCACAATTTAGAAGTATGTTTTTGGTCGTTATCCTGCTGGAGGATGAAATCTTGACCCACAATACGCAATCCAGATGGAATTGCATATTTCTGTAAGATTGAATGGTACTGTTCTTTCTTAATCGTCCCCATTACTTCAACCAAGTCACCTAAACTCGTACACGTAAAACAGCCCTAAACCATGCAGGAACCACCACGATGTTTCATCGATGACGGTACCCACCCATCTTTCACTCGCTCCCTAACCCTCCTCCCCACGTTCACCCTCCTTTTACACCCAAACATTTCGAACTTAAACTCATCAGTCTACAACAATAAGTTAACATTGCCTGATGACGAGGTAAAATCTCGAAACATAGAAATTTCCATGTCGCAATGTAAACTATATTAATTTTAAATAAAAAAAACAAAATATATATATATATATGATCTTTGTTGCGGGATAATTAAAAAAATGCCTACCTAAGCGCTGTGGAACGCATCCAGGGTAAAGTGAAAAAATAATATCATTATTTGCCATCCACTGTATCCCTGACTGTCTTCGTTATGTCTCGCCTATGTCGTGCCATCGGACACAGATGGGATGGGAAGAGAGTGTGAAGCTGACGACCGTGTGCAACTCGCCCTTAATTGAATCCAAGTAAAGCGAAAGTCAGGACTTCTACTAGAAGTCGTGGTCTTTATCGCCTGCGAGGGACGAATATTATATATATATATATATATATATATATATATATATATATATATGGTTATCCGCAGACAGATCTGTTTCGCTATATCACAGCTCATCTGTACGTTTTTGACTCCGATTGCTTTTAACCCGGGATTGAAACCCGACCGAATTGGCGTCAGTCGGAGATTTTGCCACTGGGCTATGGGCGCTCGGTAGAAGGGTACTCTAACAGTTTCATCAATGACTGTACTCACCCATCTTTCACTCGCTCCCTAACCCCCCTCCCCTGCATGTACATCCTCCTTTTATTCCCAAACAGTTTGAACTTAGACTCATCAGTCCATAACACTTTTGACCACTGTTCTGGTATCCAGTTTTGTGCTCTCTGCCCCATGCTAGTCTCTTCTTCTTATTTGCTGGCCGAAGCAAAGGCTTCCTGGCTGCCACTCATCCAAAGAACCATTCTATTTTTATTTAGAATTATCCACTTGGCAATAAATACTAAAAATAGTATGAAATCTATCATTTCTTTTAAAAAACTGGGGTGGCCTAATAATTATGGCCGAGAGTGTATATATATATATATATATATATATATATATATATATATATAATCTACAGGGTCCGATGGATAAATTGTCGCTACTTGCCTTGTAAAATTTTGCAAAGTAATAATAACAAAAGAACTATTCTATTTTCATTTAGAATTATCCACTTGGCAATAAATATTAAAAATAGTATGAAATCTATCATTTCTTTTAAAAAACTGGGGTGGTATAATAATTATGGCTGGTAGTATATATATATATATATATATATATATATATATAATCTACAGGGTGTGATGAGTAAATTGTCGCTACTTGCCTTGTAAATTTTTGCAAAGTAATAATAACAAAAGAACGATTCTATTTTCATTTAGAATTATCCAGTTGGCAATAAATACCAAAAATAGTATGAAATACATTATTTTTTTTAACTGTGGTGGCCTAATAATTTATGCCGGTAGTGTATTTTTTTAATTTATAATTTAAAAGACGTTTAAAGTCCTTATTTTCTCACTAATTCCCTATCGCTAAATATCTAAAATGAGTCATTGTAATTGTGAATATAATTTTTTTCTGATCAGACTGAGTTCTTTCACCTTGGTTAGCAACCAGCCTAATAGAAAGGCAACTCTGAATTTAGAGTCGTCCAAGTTTTTTTTGGTGGGGGTTTTACTCTTTGGAGAATATTACCAGAAAATAAGCATACATGAAAGAATTCTTAAACTAAATTGAAATTGCCTATGAGTGTAGATTTTGTTTATATTGGGGTATATTTTCTCCTTCGAGATAAGTATAAGATTTTTTGAATTTATCTGAGGTTATTATTATCCAAAATCTGAGGTTATTATTATCCTGCAAATTCCTTGTTGCCAAAATCTGTTTTCATTTTTTTGTAAATCAATGGCAGTGAATATCAAATCTCCAGTGTAGACTCGGCTATTTTACCTTAGCTAGCAACTAGTCTAAGAGAAGGAAAACTCTTAATTACGAAACCAATTTATTTTCTATGGGGAGAGTTCTATTCATTGGAGAATATTACCAGCTAAGCAAGAATTCCCAAACTAAGACAAAATTGCTCACGTTTGTATATTCTGTTTATATACGGGTTTATTTTCTCTTTGGATATAAATAAGTCTTTGTCTTTTAAATTATAAGGTAAAAATATCTGAATTAAGCAACTAATTAATAGATTTAATAGAATGGTGACAACTCTGAATTTTAGAAGCTGAGAAGGGCTGTTATGAAAATATTATTCGCTGGTCAGGAAAGAAGCATAGAGGCAAGAATTTCCAAACTAGTATAAAATTGCCTCTGTGTGGGAAGATTTTTAAAGGGTCGCTTATCTGCTTCATTTTTTAGCTTTTTCTTTGCCCCCCACCCCCGCCAAGTAGTCTTACCTGTTTATCAAACTGGGGTATGGAAAGTGTATTGATTCTTATAAATTCCTACGGTCATCTGTTGCCTTCGTTCTGTATATATCATAAACTTAACCAAAAGGCAATTCATCACCGTCAGAACACCACATCTCACCTCACAAATTGAAGCGACTATTTTCCACCTTCATTTCTTTTGATGATACAATTTTTACTCATATTTTATGGTTGCTTGGTTATTCTTACTTAGCAGCATATCAACACCTTTATGGGTTAAACAATGCCGACATCTTAATATAAAAAATTCAAATTTTATAATTAATTCAAGAGAATGATATTATTTCATAATTGCACTAGAATTACTTAGTTTTTTTTTACCAAATAATCTTAAATAATCTTAAAATATCAAACAAGGAGTGCAAACTTGTTTCACTTTTCAGGAAATGAGATTAATCATAGCAAATCGTTGTTTTTTTAAAAAATTCCTGACATGGCTTAAATTTTTCTATAAAATATAATGATTGTGATTTTCTATAAAATGTAGTGTTGATCATTTTATTATAAACTGTATCGTTCATATTTTGCATAAGATTTATTGTTGCTTATATATATATATATATATATATATATATATATATATATATTTATATTAAAATTACATAAATTATATTTTATTATAAATAAAATATAATTTATGTAATTTTAATATAAAAATATATTGTTGGTCATTTGGCTATAAATATGTTTTTTTGGTATTTTGCTATGAAAATGTACTGTTGGTCATTTCGCTATAAAATGAATTATTGGTCATTTATTGTTAGTCATTTTGCTCTAAAATGTATTGTTGGCTATTTTACTATAAAAGTTATTGTTAGACATTTTACTATGAAAATATAGTGTTAGAAATTTTACTATAAAATATATTCTTGGTCATTTTACTTTATATTGTAGTGTTAGTCATTTTACTATAAAAATATATTGTTAGTCATTTTACTATGAAAATTTATTGTTGGTCGTTTTACTATAAAGGTTTGTTGGTCATTTTACTATGAAAATGTATTGTTAGTGATTGTACTATGAAAATGTATTGTTGGTCAAATTGCTATAAAATTTATAGTTGGTCATTTTATTGTGATTACTGTGATTTTTGTAGTCTTTCAACGATATCACCATCAAGTATATCAGACGGTATGAACGGATCCTACACAAAATTAATAGACAGAACTTGTCTATATTATTCAATATATATATATATATATATATATATATATATATATATATATATATATAGCAAATCTACAGGGTGCGATGGCTAAATGCCTTGTATAATTTTGCAAAGTAATAATAGTAAAATAACTATTCTCTTTTCATTTAGAATTATTTACTTGGCAATAAATACTAAAAAATAGTATGCAATACATATTTTTTTGAAACTGGGGGTAGCCTAATAATTATGTCCAGTAGTTAAATCAACAGCCACACTTTGTTCATTTCGATTTTTGGAAGTATGCCCTTATATTTACTAAATGACTCATGATGATGCACTGCAGGTCTTTACCATGACTACCGCAGGGTATTATTGCCTATTTGCATAGATTTCTCTCTTCGCATAACGAACGCCGACTTAGACTCTTGTCCACTTGATTCCGCCTTTTTCAGTAATGGCACGTGCCATCCAATCAATCAGTTGCACTTGCCAAGTCGCTCATTGAAACCAATCGCAAAGAAACTATTTTTGCGTCATCTGTTTGAGAGCGACCTAGTAGAGCAGGTTCAGTTGATTTGAGCCACCCAATGCTGAGATGGACTATAGATTTTTTTTTATAATCATATCACCCAAAGCAAGGCAGTTTACTGCTACTGTTTTGTAGGGGGGGTTACATAGAAGGAAAGTTATGAGAAAGAGTGACAGGTTATAGGGGTGTCAGGAAGTGGGTAAGAGAAGGATGACTGTGGCCATAAACTGAGGGATCAGTTTATATATTGATTATAATGTATAATTGATCCCCCACTTTATATTCACATTATAATAAAATAGAATTTCTTTATATTTTTTATAATTATATCGCCCTAAGCAAGGCATTTTACTGCCAGTGTTGTGGAGGGGGTTACATAGAAGGAAAGTTATGAGAAAGAGTGACAGGTTACAGGGTGTGTCAGGAAGTGGGTAAGAGAAGGATGACTGTGGCCATAAACTGAGGGATCAGTTTATATATTGATTGTAAAGTAGAAGTGCTCCCCCAATTTATATCCACATAATAATAGTATAGAATTTTTTTGATAATCACATCGCCCAAAGCAAGGCAGTTTACTGCCATTGTTTTGAAGGGGGTTACATAGAAGGAAAGTTATGAGAAAGAGTGACAGGTTATAGGGGTGTCAAGAAGTGACTAAGAGAAGGATAAATGTGGCCATAATATGAGGGATCAGTTTATATATTGATTGTAATGTAGAAGTGATCCACCACTTTATATCCACATTAGAATAGTACAGATTTTTTAAAAATAATCATATCGCCCCAAGCAAGGCACTTTAGTGCCACTGTTTTTCAGGAAAGAGTGACAGGTTATAGGCGGTATCAGGAAATGGGTAAGAGAAGGATGAACGTGGCCAAACAGTGAGGGATCAGTTTATATATTGATTGTAATGTAGAAGTGATCCCCCACTTTATACCCACATTATATAGTATAGATTTATTTTATAATCATATCGCCCCAAACAAGGCAGTTTACTGCCACTGTTTTGTAGAGGGTTACATAGGAGGAAAGTTATGAGAAAGTGTGACAGGTTATAAGGGGTTTCAGGAAGTGGGTAAGAGAAGGATTAGAATAATGATGAGAGTGGAGTGGACTGAGAAAGGAGCATGAGAGAGAGGATGCAGGTTAGTGAGTTAGGAAATGACTATTGTCTTTACATTTAAATTCTTGGAGATTGTAGCTGTCGGGAAAGTAAGTAAATGGAAGGGAATTCCACAGGCAGGAAGTGCGAGAAAAGAAGCTGTGGAGTAGAATTTGCGTTTACATTTTATCAGTTTCACAGTAAAAGTTAAAAGAAACATAGTTGCTAGTCTTGTAGCTCGAGTAAATTCATATATAAGAGTCTCCAATGAGCTAAGTTCATCGGAGCAGAAGCCGTGAAAGTATTTGTAGAAGAGACACAGGGAAGCCACATTGCGCCGGTGAGAAAGTGACTGTATCTGAGCTGCCAAGTCGGGATCTATTACATTACAGATTCTCCGTTGGATTTTGTCAAGGACCCTTACGTGGATAGCAGGAGCACCCGACCAGATATGGCAGCAGTAAATGGAAGGTAATTCCACAGGCAGGAAGTGCGAGAAAAGAAGCTGTGGAGTAGAATTTGCGTTTACATTTTATCAGTTTCACAGTAAAAGTTAAAAGTAACATAGTTGCTAGTCTTGTAGCTCGAGTAAATTCATATATAAGAGTCTCCAATGAGCTAAGTTCATCGGAGCAGAAGCCGTGAAAGTATTTGTAGAAGAGACACAGGGAAGCCACATTGCGCCGATGAGAAAGTGAATGTATCCGAGCTGCCAAGTCGGGATCAATCACATTTAAGATTCTCCGTTGGATTTTGTCAAGGACCCTTACGTGGATAGCAGGAGCACCCGACCAGATATGGCAGCAGAATTTAATGCACGGGCGGATGTTAGATTTAGATATGTGTAGGATTGTTTCAGGCAGAAAAAAAACTTCCTGGCCCTACACAGAGAATCGGCTTTCTTATCTGGTTGTTTAACGGAACCTCAGCAAATTTCTTGGGGAATAGGAAGAAATAAAAAAATATGATATATGTTATTCTGCTTCCACAATTGAATACAAGGTAGGTAAATCACAGCTTTTCTGCTCATAGTGACTGTTTTACAGTTGTTAAAACAAAGCAGAGACATCTCAGATCTTTTCTTTTTGACATTCACTGCTCATAAGAACAGGGATCGCAAAGTGACTTGCAAGGCGTAGCATTTGTGCCGTACGCATTGCTGCACTTAGCTACGGTACTCGCTATTATTCTATTATTAATACAGCGGATTTCACACTCGTTGAAATAAAGCAGCCGTCTCTCAGATCTTCCCTGTTGAATTTATTCTCTTTGTCTTTTCAGATTATGGCTGATAAATAGTTAACATTTTGATTTTGTCAACCAAATATGACGCAATCATGCCTTGGAATATGGAGCAGAAGATCTTTTTGTGTGAGTTTGAGTTTGAGTTTTGAGATATTCAACCAAATATGGCGAAATCATGCCTTGGACGATGGAGCAGAAAATCTTTTATGTCTCGAAACTCAGATTGTTCAAGCAGGAAACAGAAGTAATTTCAATTTCATCAAATTTCAAAAAGGGGTCAAGTTTTCAGTTGGTCAAGATCTTTGAAGCTTATGGCACTTATGAATTATTACTCAGATATTAATAGTTATAAATAAAGTGACGCTGCCGACATTTGGGTTTGAACACGGATTGCCAGAGAACAAACATAATCGACCTGGTTTGATGTAATTAGAGGAATCGTGATGATGGGATAACGTGACGTTGTAAAAATAATACATATAGGGTTATGTAATAAGCATTATAGAGAGAAAAGAAAAAGGTCTTCGAAGGTGGTATTTCTAGTATATATGATTTTACAAAAGATGTACTGTTACTAGTTTAACAGGAATACTTACGTTACACCTTTCTGACCATAGCTCTATTCGGTCTCATTTAAATACACACGGATACCTGTCAAACTCTACTTGTAACATATTCGTATACAAATATAAGAACATCATCTTCATGTAAAATAAAAGCTAAAAATAATAGAAGCACTGTTGAAAAAAACTCTAACATTTAATGATACGTATCATCCTCAGTTACACCCAACGGTGTGCAGGGCAGCAATTTTTTGTCACTGTTTCCGGAGCATACTCTTTTTATGGGACAAGGTTGTTAGCGCTGCGCCCAAACCCTAAACCTGGAGGACCGGAAGACTACACTTGGACCCTACGTTTACAGGACCTGGTATTCCTCGATGGTCACCCATCTAACTTTTCTTTTTTTTTTTTAATCATTTCACCCCGAGCAAAACGGAAACGCCACTAATGAGCAGGAGGCTACATAAATGTAAAAAGATTAATTAGAAAAGAGTGAGGAGTACAAACTAGTTAGAAAGGAACAATAGAAATCCGAGAAAGCAGGTGCGATGACAGATACATAGGTGGAGAGAAAGGGAAGGTTATACGGGGGTGGGGAGAGAGCTAGAGTCCAGTGGTTAGTAGATGAGTATTGACTTTGCATTTAAATTTCTGGAGGTTGTAGACGTCAGGAAAGCAAGAATACGGGAGCGAGTTCTACAGGCGGGAAGTGCGAGAGAAGAAGCTGCAGGAGTAGAATTGTCGTCTGCATTTGGCTAACCTGACTGTAAATGGATGTGACCCAGTTGCCAGTCTAGTTGCACGAGTAAACAACTGTTGAGGAGGCATCAGTGACTTAAGTTCGTCTGAGCAGAAGCCATGAAAGTATTTATAGAACAGACAAAGGGAGGCCACATTTCGACGATGGGAAAGTGGCTGCAGTCGAGCCGCCAGATCAGTACCTATCACATAACAGACTCTCCTTTGGAGCCTGTCAAGAACACTGAGGAGAACGGCAGGGGTGCCTGACCATAAATGGCAGCAGTACTCCATGCACGGACGGATGGTTGACTTGTATATATGCAGGATGGATTCAGGTGGAAAAAACATCCTGGATCGATATAGTGACCCAATCTTCTTAGCAGTAGATTTTGCTATGGATTCAATATAGTGGTTCCATTTGAGGTCTGAGGACAGGGTAAGTCCGAGGAGGCGTAGTGTATTACTCTCCGGGAGAATCGCTTGGTCCATGCTTATGGGAGGCAGGAGAGGTTGCCTGTAATGGTTGACAGACAACAGCTTGGTCTTAGATGAATTGAAGTTGACAAGTCACTTCTTGCTCCAGTTCACCACAGAGTGTAGATCCCGTTCAAGGTCAGCAGCGAGATTATGTCTGTCCACCACGACAGGTTTCTTACTGGTGTCATCGGCGTAGATGCCTACTTGGGACTTGACTAGGCTTGATGTTACTTAACTTCGGTGATTGGACGAAAACCGCTGTATTCAACACGATATAGCCGTAGACTAACAATGTGTATATCTCTATATAGTTACCTAAATAGATATATTCAGTTAAAAGTAAAATAAAATGAATCCTTCATAACACCAAAAGGTATTTTGGGGAAACAAAATATTTATACAATTTTTATATAATTTCTGAAAAGAAAAAGAAACGTTATAAGATCACATGAAACATTATGTAAAATCTTAACCATAATACTTTGTCTGTCATTTTTAATTAAATTTGCATAAAAGTTTTTCGGTTAGTTAGTTGTTTTGTGGCATATCAACACCTCGGCGGGTCATTTATTGCCAATTAATTTTTATTTATTTATTGCTGGTAATACCTTTTTACGTTCAACAATTTATTTTTGTTTTTTATATAAGTTTTGTGTCTAGTAATTACTTTTTTCTTTTCAAGTATCAAGATTCATTGAGATTTGTTTTTAAGGGCGGGGTCCCCAAGTTCTACCCTTGTTATTTAACCCATAACTGGAGGGAAGGGACCAATTAATACCTTTCCCAAGGGTACCAGTGCTTAAGTGAATGCAGGGTATTCAACTGGAATTCGAACTCGGCTCACCTATTTCTCTTTCCGAGCCGATATCCACTGCACCACTGCACATCCATCACTAAACGCTTACAGCATCTGGTATTCCCAAGTGGTCACCCATCTAAGTACTGACCAGGCTCAACGTTGCCTAACTTTAGTGATTGAGCGAGAACCGGTGTATTCAACGTGATATGTCCGGAAGCGTGCATAAAAGAAACATTACGTTAAAAACTTAACCATAATACCTTGTCTGTCGTTTTAAATGAAACATGCATAAAAAAAAATATTGATGCCTAAATACACAATTTTTATATATCTGATGGATCTGCACTTGCTTTCTCGGAACGACAATGCGGGGGAGGGCGGTCTGCAGTCACTTACGAGCAAATACCCTTGCGAAAGGTATTAATCAGTCCATTTCCCCCAGTTATGGGTTAAATAATAGGAGAGACTGGGTTTTATAAACGTAGCTAGCAGGCAGTGTAACAGATTAGGTAATGGCAACCTGTTGCGGGATAATTAAAATTAAAAATGCCTACCTAAGCACGGTGGAGCGCATTCAGGGCAAGGTGAAAAACAATAATATCATTGTTGGCCATCCACTGCATCCCTGACTGTCTCCGGCAAGTCTAGCCTATGTCGTGCCACCGAACCCAAATGGAATGGGAAGAGAGAGTGAGGCTGACGATTATGCGCAACTCTCCCTTACTTTAATCCAGTTAAAGCGCAAGTCATGACTTCTACTAGAAGTCGTCGTCTTCCTCGCCTGCGATGGACGAACATCATATATATATATATATATATATATATATATATATATATATATATATATTTCAGTTGAGTGCCATACGTGATACACGCTTGTTAAGATGAAATTCATCAAGGAAGTCGCCGTAGTTTTTTATTACCAAAGTACTCAATGGCAACCTACTGCGGGATAATCTTCTGCCCAGTCAGTCATGTCTCGTTCGAGATATGATCGCCCAAGCGTGTATCACGTATGGCACTTCAACTGACTGACTCCTGTTGTGATCATTGTGATAGTGATCTTTTTAAACACGCGTGGACGCGCTCTTTATAGGAATTATTTTAAATTTTAAATATATCCGTTATGGCTATGGAAGTTTTGGTAAACCTAGCGTCCAATATAGGGGGCTAATCAGAAATTGGTTAAAATGCCAAATTACCTTAAATGCTGTTCAAATCTCTTTTAAGACATTGTGGCTACACGCGTGATAAATTTTGTTCAGTGTTGGTTGCTTGCTTTTGATATAGAGGATCTTGAGAATTTGTGTTTTTTTTAGTAATTTCATAGAGTAGTGTATTGGTGTTGTAAACATTTATTTTCCTGTACTGTGAAGGTGGACAGGAATAAGTTTTTAAATAATTTAAATGTTGTATTGTAGAACGTGTATCCGATAAATTATTTAATCTCAACATCTAGGAAGAGTATGATTAGATTCAGTTTCGAAGGTAAACTTTATAGTAGGTTTAATGTTCAATGTTATATCTTCCTTTCCTAGATATCATATGACACAAAAATATCAACAAACTCGATTTTGAGGTCTACAGAAAAGCTACCAACAAAAACGACCTGATAAATTTCTACTCCAGTCACTCTTCCAAAATTAAATCTGGTATTATTATAGGTTTATTCTTAAGATCACTAAGAATATGCAGCCCCCAGTATTTAACAAAAGAAGAAAAATACATAGAAAGCACATTCAGAAACTTGCATTACCCATATCACTTTATTCATAATGCAAAAAGAAAGGCACATAATATATACAACCACAACAAAAGAAACATTGTTAACAATAATAATCTAAACAATATATTACATTATACTACCAACCAACTCCATTGCATCTAATATCCAAAACAATCTATCTCATATAAAAAATACATACATAGTAACAACTACTTCGAAAACTATTATGGACATTATCAGATCTAAAAATAACCGAAATCAAAATGACGAACAAGCAGGTGTCTACCGAATAAATTGCCGGGATTGTTCCTCCATCTACATCGGAGAAACAAGTAGAAATCTAAAAAAAACATATATATGAACACAAAAGAGACATCACTAACAATAATCTTACAAATGCATTTGTGATTCACAGAAATAAATTCAACCACAATTTCGATTTTAAAAATGCCACACCAACAAAAAGAGTAAAAAATTTATTCAGAAGAAAAGTTCTCGAGAGCGCCGCTAACCAATACTACCAAAACATCAATTTGCGCCCCGGATTTTTCCCAATCTCACCTTTACTTATGGAAATTATACTAAAACAGACTAACATACATAATAAAAATTTCAAAGAAAACGGTTGAATTCCCTTCATTTTAACATCTCGTGACTTTGCGCTACACGTGAAGAAATTTTAAAACAGATTTACACATGAAATAAACAGTTTTCAAAGAAAACGGTCAAATTCCCTTAATTTTAATATCTCGTGATTTTGCACTACACATGAAGAAATTCTAAAAACTAAAATATTCTGTTGATCTTTGATATGATTTGTGGGCGTCTTTGTGGTTGCCAACACTGTTTATAGATACGTAATTTAGAATAAAGCTCATTTCGTCTTTTTGTCTTGATAAAGTCCATCACAGGACGAAAATCGTAGGCGATTTAAAATAGTTTTCCTCTTGTCTTTATTTTATTTAACCATATATATATATATATATATATTTTCCAAAATCTATTGTTCGTAGTACGTTTTTTCCGTGTTTTATTTTTTTTGTAGAGTCCAAACACTTTTAGATATGATAGTATATTATTCAGATTTACTTCTTCGAACAGATTAAGCATGCTATCAGTATTATAAAATTGTTATGTAGTGATAGCTAGTTCTGTACATTCTATCAAAATATGTTTAATCGATAATACTTCTTTATATACTTGGCATACAGGTTGAACATGGTTAGTGTCATTCTTGTAAATACAATACGCAAGCAGGCTATTACAACCATCTCTTTTCGGGACTTTCCGGAAGATGCATAACTTACTCCGAGATTTGACTGGATTGCTGGTCCTGGGTATGACGATAAACTGCATCCGGCAGCAAGGCCTCTAATTAGGAGGTTGTGAGGAGCATGAAACCACCTCTTAATTGCTGTTGTTCCTAGATTCACCTTGACCCTGAGTGGTAGCACCTGTTAAGGTCCCAGCTATGGGCAAATAGTTAACCCACCAAATGGTTCAAAACACTATGAAAGCATAAAAATAGACTTTTAGAGAAATATATACATTTTTGAATGAAAAATATTAACAATAATACGTTTTAAGGGAAAAAAAATGCCATAATATATAATTATTACCAGCAATATATTTTTGAATACAAAATTAGAAGTCATCATCAGTTTTCTAAAATAAAAAAAAACAATTTAAATTTTCATAAAAATCTGACTAAATCAACCTTCTCAATTTAACCGAACATTGAAAAAATGCTTTAAAATCTTACCTTTTTGGCATTAAATAACCCACAGAGGTGTTGATATGCCGTTAAACAAAACTCAAACTCAAACTTGACTGGATTACATGAAGTTTATTATTTAGATAATCGTTTTAGTAATCCTGCTATTTTTCAAAATGATATTTATTTAATTCTTCCTTAAAGTCTGTATATGAGACCCTTATCCCTGTATCCACATTCATGTCCAATTCTTTTTAATACAAATCATTTTAAGTTTTTTTTTAAATCGGTCCTGCAACCTGGTCCCAAATGCGAAAGTCACTTAATAAGGTCCCTATACTTGTCAGTGAGCCTGAAATTATTTACATTTGTCCTATCCACTATACTAGTATCCAACTACAAGGATATTTCACAATAATCAACGAAATAATGCACGTCAGCTAATCTGTGAACAACTGATGATGGCCAGAGGGTACTTGGTCGAAACGTTGTGTCTATTATAACACCTATATTAACCAAGATGAGGAGAAAAGTTCGAAATATTTCCAAGATTATTGAAAAGTGCTCATCTCATAAATAAATTCAAATGAAGTTTGGACATGTTAAGACAAGTTTTGTACTTAGTTACCACGTAAGCGTGAGCCGGGTAATCTTTCACCCTAGTCCACTCCGGTTCCCCACATGAAAAGCCGACCTTGTGTCACAATTTGCTTCAGTGGAGGAGCATAATAGGAAATTTAGAACGCATAACAAGAGGTTTAAAATATTAGAGAACTAGCAGTATAGCCCGGCGTTGCTCAGGTGTAATGAAAGCTTTAAAACTAATCCCTGGTCCTGGAGCTCAGACTCAGTCTAAAGAATATTTGTGTGAAGTTTGGTGAGAATCGGATAAAAATTGTGGATTTGTATAAAGTACATACATACAGATAAACAGACACACACACAAACGTCTTGCCTTTTATATATATATATTATCGATTTTCTGCACTATTGTAAGAACTGCAACCTTGAAACTTTTGAATATCGTTTCTTATGTCTTTGTCTATGAGTGTATCAAATTTGATTAAAATCGAAAAACTCCTTCTATAACCTGATTTTTCCGATTATCGATTTTCGATACCTATCGAGGGTACCTCGACACAAAACCTAGCTAAGAACACTCGCAGATGCTTATAGTACAACTGTGTAAATTTTCAAGAAAATCGGTTCAGCCGTTTCGGAGTCTATAGGTAACGGACACACACACACGCACAGACACACACACAGAGAGACAAAGTTCCATTTATATATAAGTTTAGATCAGTCGAACCTAAAGAAATAATATTGTGCATACTTATATCCGGGTTTCTACGAACCCAAAATGTTTTTTTTTTATTAATGTGTATACATCCGGACTGACTGAGTTTAAACGAATGAAATGTTTCGAAATACAGTACTTGAAACTTTGTCGTAGTCAGGTCAGGAAATATTCGATTTTTGAATCGATTTTAATATCTATAAGGAGTTATGGCTTAACGAGATGCTGATCTGTGGTGACCGTTGTTTACTCAGTTCAGCCGAAAAGCAACCAAATTTGATTTCTGTCCTTTTTCTTATTGCAGGGAATATTTGAATATTTTGGAATTAAGTGAAGTACACTTTCTGATATTGTTTGCCGTATGGCTAAAAAGCTAACCTTCAAGATAATTCAATTCCTCGTCCAAACAAAGGTTATTTCTATTCGATATTAAAATTTGAATGGAGTTAATCTGTCCAAAGAACCGCTAATGTCCGCCAGTGGGTTTAACATTAACTTTTAGAAAGCTAATGTTTACCTCATGTATATGCATCAAATTTGCACGTAAAACCAGGCAGACATTTTTGATCCCTTTTATTGGAAAATGTTAGGGATTGTTATGCGTCATCACAGAGCGTCATCTCTTCGATAGAGATAAAAAAAATAATAATAATTTTCCTTATTCGTGATTAGGAAGTTTATAGCATTTTCATTTCACAATATAAATGCGTAATGTTTAAATATTTTTTATTTTTATTTATTTTTCAGTTGGTTTGCATTCTTTCTTTACACTTCTTAAGTGTATTTTTTTTTTGGTTTATTTCTGGTTCCTAAATCTTCTTTTCTTTTCGTTGCTTCCATGACTCATTCTTTCTTTCTTTCTTTCTTTCTTTCTTTCTTTCCTTCTTTAGCCTTCCTCTATTTTTTCTTTCTTCCAATTGTTTCACTTTTTATTACTTTTACCTTCAAAGCTGCTTGTTTCCTTTCTTTCAGTCCTTCTAAAATCATTATTTCCTTTCTTAGCTCTTTCTTTCTTTCTTTCTTTCTTTCTCTTTTCTCTTTTATTCTTTATCGTAATCGTTTCCTTTCTTTATTTTTTAAAAGTTTCCCTTTCTTTAATTTTCAGTAGCCCCCATCTTTTCTTTCTTTTTCCTTTCCTTTTCTATTTTACACATCATTCCTTTCATTCATTTCTTTCTTGTCAATCCCTTGCGTCATATGTTTGTCTTAAATTTTTATCTGGGATTTTTTCTTTTTATTGTTTTTTTTTCTTTCAAGTTACTTTCATTCATTATCTGTCCTACCAATCTCCTTCTTTCTTTCATTCTTTCTTTCTTTCTTTCAAACGAAGTTTTTTTTTACTCTTTATAGCAGACGACATTTTAGTTGCTTGTCTTCAGATGACTTCTTCCTTTTTCTTTCTTTCTTTCTTTCTTTCTTTCTTTCTTTCTTTCTTTCTTTCTTTCTTTCTTTCTTTAGCCTTCCTCTATTTTTTCTTTCTTCCAATTGTTTCACTTTTTATTACTTTTACCTTCAAAGCTGTTTGTTTTCTTTCAGTCCTTCTTAAATCATTATTTCCTTTCTTAGCTCTTTCTTTCTTCCCTCTCTTCTTTCTTTCTTTCTTTCTTTCTTTCTTTCTTTCTTTCTTTCTTTCTTTCCGTTAGTTTTATAATTTTTCTTTAAGCTTCCTAACTCTTACTATCATCGTTTACTTGTTTCACATTCTTAAATCATTCTTACTATTTTTGCCTTCTTTCTTTCTTTCTTTTTTTCTTTCTTTCTTTCTTTCTTTCTTTCTTTCTTTCTTTCTCCTTCTTAATTCTTTTTTTCTTTCTTTCTGTTAGTTTCATAAATTTTCTTTAACCTTTCCCACTCTTACTATCATCCTTTCTTTGTTTCTCCTTCTTAAATCATTCTATCTATTTTTGTCTTCTTTGTTTGTTTGCTTGTTTGTTTGTTTGTTTGTTTGTTTCTTTCCTCTCTTTCTTTATTTCTTTCTTTCTACTTAATTCTTTTTTTCTTTCTTTCCTTTAGTTTCATTTTTTTTTTACCTTCCTAACACTTACTATCATCTTTTCCTTGTTTCACCTTCTTAAATCATTCTTACAATTTTTGCCTTCATTCTTTCTTTCTTTCTTTCTTTCTTTAACCTTTATAAATCTTTCTTTGTTTCAGTTGGTTACCTAAATCTTTCTTTCTTTCAGTTGGTTACCTAAACCTTTCTTTCTTTGAGAAATCGCTGTCCTAAATCATTATTTCATTCTTTTATTTGTTTTAATAACGTCCTCATTCTTTCTTTCTTTCTTTAGCCTTCCTTTACTTTTTCTTTCTTCCAATTGTATCACTTTTTATTTCTTTCAAATTCATAACTGTTTTTCTTTTTCTCAGTTTTTCATAAATCATTATTAGCTTTCTTAACTCTTCCTTCCATTTTTCTTTGTTTCTGTCTTTCTTTCTTTGTTTACTTCTTTTTCCTTCTTAAATCTTTCTTTCTTTCTTCTGTCCGTTAGTTTAATAAATCTATCTTTAACCTTCCTAACTTACCGTCATTCTTTCTTTGTTTCGCCTTCTTAAATAATTCTTAATATTTTTTACTTTTTTCTTTCTTTCATTCTTTCTTTCTTTCTTTGATTTTTCTGACTTTCTTTCTTTCTTTCTCCTTATTAAATCTTTCTTACTTTCTCCTTCATATTACATTCTTTCTTTCTCCTTCTTAAATCTTTCTTTCTTTCTTTCTTTCTTTCTTTCTTTCTTTCTTTCTTTCCGTCAGTTTCATAAACCTTTCTCTTACTATCATTCTTCCTTTGTTTCTCCTTCTTAAATCATTCTTACTATTTTTGCCTTCTTTCTTTTTTCTTTCTTTCTCTTTCATATTGCATTCTTTCTTTCTTTCTTTCTTTCTTTCTTTCTTTCTACTTCTTAAATCTTTCTTTTTTCTTTCTTCTTCATATTACTTTTTACTTTCTTTCTCCTTCTTAAAGCTTTTTTCTTTCTTTCTTTTTTTCTTCCTTTCTTTCTGCTAGTTTCATAAATCTTTCTTTAATCTTCTTAACTCTTTCTTTCTTTGTTTCTCCTTCTTAAATCATTCTTACTATTTTTGCCTTCTTTCTTTCTTTCTTTCTTTCTCTTTCATATTGCATTCTTTCTTTCTTTCTTTCTTTACTTCTTAAATCTTTCTTTTTTCTTTCTTCTTCATATTACTTTTTACTTTCTTTCTCCTTCTTAAAGCTTTTTTCTTTCTTTCTTTTTTTCTTCCTTTCTTTCTGCTAGTTTCATAAATCTTTCTTTAATCTTCTTAACTCTTTCTTTCTTTGTTTCTCCTTCTTAAATCATTCTTACTATTTTTGCCTTCTTTCTTTCTTTCTTTCTTTCTCTTTCATATTGCATTCTTTCTTTCTTTCTTTCTTTCTTTCTACTTCTTAAATCTTTCTTTTTTCTTTCTTCTTCATATTACTTTTTACTTTCTTTCTCCTTCTTAAAGCTTTTTTCTTTCTTTCTTTTTTTTCTTCCTTTCTTTCTGCTAGTTTCATAAATCTTTCTTTAATCTTCTTAACTCTTTCTTTCTTTGTTTCTCCTTCTTAAATCATTCTTACTATTTTTGCCTTCTTTCTTTCTTCTTTCTTTCTTTCTCTTTCATATTGCATTCTTTCTTTCTTTCTTTCTTTCTACTTCTTAAATCTTTCTTTTTTCTTTCTTCTTCATATTACTTTTTACTTTCTTTCTCCTTCTTAAAGCATTTTTCTTTCTTTCTTGTTTTTCTTCCTTTTTTTCTGCTAGTTTCATAAATCTTTTTTTAATCTTCTTAACTCTTTCTTTCTTTCTTTCTCCTTCTTAAATCATTCTTACTATTTTTGCCTTCTTTCTTTCTTTCTTTCTTTCTTTCTCTTTCATTTTTTCTTTCTTTCTTTAGCCTTCATATTACTTTCTTTCTGTCTTTCTTTCATTTTGTTTCAACATTTTTTAATTTTTTCTTCCTTTTGATTTCTTCGTTCTATTAATTTATAATTTTTTTATCGGCCTGTTCTAATATATTTTTGAGGGTATACTGAAATGTCTCGTCCCACCAAGAACAGATTATATTCTCATATTTCGTTATTTCGTATATGACTTTAACACCCTGTACCTTGGTCAGGGCCAGAAGTTAAGCAATAAGTGGTGACCGCCGGTGAATAACTGGTAATGAAAGCAGGGCAACAGGCCTAAAAATACACCGATGTGCTATTTAGCCTGCCAGAAATTCAATATATCTGGAAATGCTATTGGGCCGACAGGTCCCAAGACCGATATGGAGTTTGATGAGTATGTCGAAACAAACAACCGTACTTAGCAGTTCGCTCTATCTATCTATCTATCTATCTATCTATCTATCTATCTATCTATCTATATATATATATATATATATATATATATATATATATTGGAGGCTATTAAGATCTATCTATCTATCTATTGCAGACTAAGATCTATATATATATATATATATATATATATATATATATTGGAGGCTATTAAGATCTATGTACCTATCTATTGCAAGCTGTTAAGATCTATCTATCTATCTATCTATCTATCTATGTGTGTGTGTGTGTGTATATATATATATATATATATTGGAGTCTGTTAAGATCTATCTATCTATCTCTCTCTCTCTCTATATATATATATATATTGGGGGCTGTTACTATCTATCTATCTATCTATCTATCTCAGTAATTTCATATCTATCTATCTATCTATCTATCTATCTATCTATCTATCTATCTATCTATCTATCTCAGTAATTTCATATCTATCTATCTATCTATCTATCACAGTCCTTTGCTATCTATCTATCTATCTATCTATCTATCTATCTAATTATGTACATCTATTTATTGATTTACTAGTATCTCCAACTTTTTTTCTAAAATGAGATCATATCGGTCTATACGTTTATTGATGGTCAGTGTCTTTTAGGACAAAAGTAAATGTATACAATTCGACAGATATCCAATTTAGTTTTATTTCCATGTAGGTTCGTTATATAAATTTACATCCAAATTGCCTTGGGAAAGGTATAAATACATTTTTCTCCCCAGCTATAGGTTAATTAGTAGTGGCCATTAGTTTTGATTGTTCTGTCCGTGTGTATTTTAAATGTTATGTGGCCCTTCTACGAGAAATGGGTTCTTCCGCTTTTCTATATACAACTAGCAGTATAGCCCGGCGTTGCTCGGGTGTAGTGAAAGTTTTAAAACTAATCCATGGTTCTGGAGCTCAGACTCTTTGGACGTTGGCACGAAAGACTAAAAAGCAATAGTTGTTTCCAGTTAAAGCGAAACCGTAGACTGAAAGAAAAATCAATGGATGTAAGTCAAATTTTGATTTCCTGGTATCGATATCAAATAAGTTCTTTTCGTCGTAAACTGAATTTTGAAGGCTAAATAAGTCCTCTGAGTAAATGGTATCATGGCCTAGACTAAGAATTACAATTATTCCTACTCAGAGCCAAACCCGAAGTAAAAACTAAAATAAAAGGGCTGAAAAAATACAAATACACAGGCAGATAAACAGACACACACACACACACACACACACACACACACACACACACACATACACACATCTTGCCTTTTATATATATATATATATATATATATATATATATTATCGATTTTCTGCACTATTGTAAGAACTGCAACCTTGAAACTTCTGAATATCGTTTCTTATGTATTTTTCTATGAGTGTATCAAATTTGATTAAAATTGGACCACTCCTTCTATAATCCGATTTTTTAGATTATCGATTTTCGATATTTATCGGGGGTACCTCGACACAAAACCTAGCTAAGAACACTCGCAGACGCTTGTAGCACAACTTTGTAAATTTTCAAGAAAATCGGTTCAGCCGTTTCGAAGTCTATAGGTAACGGACACACACAGACACACACACACACATATTCACACATACACACAAACACAGACAAAGTTACATTTATAAATACGTTTAGATTACCTGTGTGACTATCGGAAGCCAGTTAGGGCCGTCAATTTGACAGCAGTTAACGAAATCTTGTACGCAGTTGAAGCCAGCTGCTAGTCAGGCAGTTCGAACCTACTTATTTCCATTACTTATTACTAATACTTACTTTGTATATCTATGTTCTTGTTATAATAATAATACACTGTTTTGATTCTACCTTCTGTTTTCCGTGTCTTACTTCAGCCCAAACCGGTCACTACAAGTTCGCGGTGCAGTTTTGCCACAACAAATTGCCGACAATGATCCACGACGGTAAAGTCCCAGAGAACTACACAACTTCTGCCTCTGTGATCGGAACAAGGTGCTGGTCATACCAGTTCTAGAATAAAAATAGAATAACAACACTTAACGTCCAGCTGGCAGACAAAAATAAAGCAGGTTGTAACTCAATACAAACCCTGCTGTATTTACTAGCCTTCCCACGCAAGGCCGGATGTGACACATGGTCATTTTAATGTGGGTATTCCCGGCCATATAGCCGGGCCAAAAATATGTCTGTCTATTTTTACCGAGTCGTGGTTCTACTCTTCGGCGCAACCACGACTGGGTTTGTGCTTTCTGCTCGGAAGCAGAGAGCGCCCTCTACCCGAAGGCAGAAAGCTGACAGTGTTATAGAGCAGTCATCCGAAGACAACTGCTTCAATACAAACCCTGCTGTATTTACTAGCCTTCCCACGCAAAGCCGGATGTGACACATGGTCATTTTAATGTGGGAATTCCCAGCCATATAGCCGGGCCAAAAATATGTCTGTCTATTTTTACCGAGTCGTGGTTCTACCCTTCGGCGGAACCACGACTGGGTTTGTGCTCTCTGCTCAGAAGCAGAGAGCTGACAGTGTTATAGAGCAGTTATAGTGCAGTCATCCTAAGACGACTGCTCCAATACAAACCCTGCTGTATTTACTAGCCTTCCCACGCAAGGCCGGATGTGACACATGGTAATTTAATGTGGGAATTCCCGGCCATATAGCCGGGCCAAAAATATGTCTGTCTATTTTTACCGAGTCGTGGTTCTACCCTTCGGCGGAACCACGATTGGGTTTGTGCTCTCTGCTCGGAGGCAGAGGGCTGACAGTGTTATAGAGTTACAGAGCAGTCATCCTAAGACGACTGCTTCAATGCAAACTCTGCTGTATTTACTAGGCTTCCCACGCAAGCCCGGATGTGACACATGGTCATTTTAATGTGGGAATTCCCAGCCATATAGCCGGGCCAAAAATATGTCTGTCTATTTTTACCGAGTCGTGGTTCTAACCTTCGGCGGAACCACGACTGGGTTTGTGCTCTCTGCTAGGAAACAGAGAGCTGACAGTGTTATAGAGTTACAGAGCAGTCATCCTAAGACGACTGCTTCAATGCAAACTCTGCTGTATTTACTAGGCTTCCCACGCAAGCCCGGATGTGACACATGGTCATTTTAATGTGGGAATTCCCAGCCATATAGCCGGGCCAAAAATATGTCTGTCTATTTTTACCGAGTCGTGGTTCTACCCTTCGGCGGAACCACGACTGGGTTTGTGCTCTCTGCTCGGAAGCAGAGAGCTGACAGTGTTATAGAGTTACAGAGCAGTCATCCGAAGACGACTGCTTCAATGCAAACTCTGCTGTATTTATTAGCCCTCCCACGCAAGGCCGGATGTGACACATGGTCATTTTAATGTTGGAATTCCCAGCCATATAGCCGGGCCAAAAATATGTCTGTCTATTTTTACCGAGTCGTGGTTCTACACTTCGGCGGAACCACGACTGGGTTTGTGCTCTCTGCTCGGAAGCAGAGAGCTGACAGTGTTATAGAGTTACAGAGCAGTCATCCTAAGACGACTGCTTCAATGCAAACTCTGCTGTATTTACTAGCCTTCCCACGCAAGGCCGGATGTGACACATGGTCATTTTAATGTGGGAATTCCCAGCCATATAGCCGGGCCAAAAATATGTCTGTCTATTTTTACCGAGTCGTGGTTCTACACTTCGGCGGAACCACGACTGGGTTTGTGCTCTCTTCTCGGAAGCAGAGAGCTGACAGTTTTATAGAGTTACAGAGCAGTCATCCTAAGACGACTGCTTCAATGCAAACTCTGCTGTATTTACTAGGCTTCCCACGTAAGCCCGGATGTGACACATGGTCATTTTAATGTGGGAATTCCCAGCCATATAGCCGGGCCAAAAATATGTCTGTCTATTTTTACCGAGTCGTGGTTCTACCCTTCGGCGGAACCACGACTGGGTTTGTGCTCTCTGCTCGGAAGCAGAGAGCTGACAGTGTTATAGGGTTACAGAGCAGTCATCCGAAGACGACTGCTCCAATGCAAACTCTGCTGTATTTACTAGCCCTCCCACGCAAGGCCGGATGTGACACATGGTCATTTTAATGTGGGAATTCCCAGCCATATAGCCGGGCCTAAAATATGTCTGTCTATTTTTACCGAGTCGTGGTTCTACCCTTCGGCGGAACCACGACTGGGTTTATGCTCTCTGCTCGGAAGCAGAGAGCTGACAGTGTTATAGAGTTACAGAGCAGTCATCCGAAGACGACTGCTCCAATGCAAACTCTGCTGTATTTACTAGCCCTCCCACGCAAGGCCGGATGTGACACATGGTCATTTTAATGTGGAAATTCCCAGCCATATAGCCGGGCCAAAAATATGTCTGTCTATTTTTACCGAGTCGTGGTTCTACCCTTCGGCGGAACCACGACTGGGTTTATGCTCTCTGGTCGGAAGCAGAGAACTGACAGTGTTATAGAGTTACAGAGCAGTCATCCGAAGACGACTGCTCCAATGCAAACTCTGCTGTATTTCCTAGCCTTCCCACGCAAAGCCGGATGTGACACTTGGTCATTTTAATGTGGGAATTTCAGCCATATAGCCGGGCCAAAAATATGTCTGTCTATTTTTGCCGAGTCGTGGTTCTACTCCTTCGGCGGAACCACGACTGTTTGTGCTCTCTGCCGGGAAGCAGAGAGCTGACAGTGTTATAGGTTACAGAGCAGTCATCCGAAGACGACTGCTCCAATGCAAACTCTGCTGTATTTACTAGCCCTCCCACGCAAGGCCGGATGTGACACATGGTCATTTTAATGCGGGAATTCCCAGCCATATAGCCGGGCCTAAAATATGTCTGTCTATTTAGCCGAGTCGTGGTTCTACCCTTCGGCGGAACCACGACTGGGTTTATGCTCTTCGCTCGGAAGCAGAGAGCTGACAGTAGTTATAGGGGTTACAGAGCAGTCATCCGAAGACGACTGCTCCAATGCAAACTCTGCTGTATTTTTTACTAGCCCTCCCACGCAAGGCCGGATGTGACACATGGTCATTTTACGGGAATTCCCAGCCATATAGCCGGGCCAAAAATATGTCTGTCTATTTACCGAGTCGTGGTTCTACCTTCGGCGGAACCACGACTGGTTTATGCTCTCTGCTCGGAAGCAGAGAGCTGACAATGTTATAGAGTTACAGAGCAGTCATCCGAAGATGACTGTCTAAATGCAAACTCTGCTGTATTTACTAGCCCTCCCACGCAAGGCCGGATGTGACACATGGTCATTTTAATGTGGAATTCCCAGCCATATAGCCGGGCCAAAATATGTCTGTCTATTTACGAGTCGTAGGCTCCACCCTTCGGCGGAACCAATGACTGTTTATGCTCTCTGCTCGGAAGCAGAGAGCTGACAATGTTATAGAGTTACAGAGCAGTCATCCGAAGATGACTGCTCCAATGCAAACTCTGCTGTATTTACTAGGCTTCCCACGCAAGCCCGGATGTGACACATGGTCATTTTAATGTGGGAATTCCCGGCCATATAGCCGGGCCAAAAATATGTCTGTCTATTTTACTGAGTCGTGGCTCCCACTCCTTCGGCGGAACCACGACTGGGTTTGTGCTCTCTGCTCGGAAGCAGAGAGCTGACAGTGTTATAGGGTTATAGAGCAGTCATCCGAAGACGACTGCTTCAATGCAAACCCTGCTGTATTTACTAGGCTTCCCACGCAAGCCCGGATGTGACACATGGTCATTTTAATGTGGGAATTCCCGGCCATATAGCCGGGCCAAAAATATGTCTGTCTATTTTTATCGAGTCGTGGTTCTACCTTCGGCGGAACCACGACTGGTTTGTGCTCTCTGCTCGGGAAGCAGAGAGCTTGGACAGTGTTATAGAGTTACAGAGCAGTCATCCTAAGACGACTTTTCCAACAAACCCTGCTGTATTTACTAGCCTTCCCACGCAAGGCCGGATGTGACACATGGTCATTTTAATGGGGAATTCCCGGCCATAGCCGGGCCAAAAATATGTCTGTCTATTTTTACCGGAGTCGTGGTTCTACCTTTCGGCGGAACCACGACCGGGTTTGTGCTCTCTGCCTCGGAAGCAGAGCTGACAGTGTTATAGAGTTGCAGAGCAGCCATCCTAAGACGACTGCTTCAATGCAAACCCTGCTGTATTTACTAGGCTTCCCACGCAAGCCCGGATGTGACACATGGTCATTTTAATGTGGGAATTCCCGGCCATATAGCCGGGCCAAAAATATGTCTGTCTATTTTTACCGAGTCGTGGTTCTACCCTTCGGCGGAACCACGACTGGGTTTGTGCTCTCTGCTCGGAAGCAGAGAGCTGACAGTGTTATAGGGTTATAGAGCAGTCATCCGAAGACGACTGCTTCAATGCAAACCCTGCTGTATTTACTAGGCTTCCCACGCAAGCCCGGATGTGACACATGGTCATTTTAATGTGGGAATTCCCGGCCATATAGCCGGGCCAAAAATATGTCTGTCTATTTTTACCGAGTCGTGGTTCTACCCTTCGGCGGAACCACGACTGGGTTTGTGCTCTCTGCTCGGAAGCAGAGAGCTGACAGTGTTATAGAGTTACAGAGCAGTCATCCTAAGACGACTGCTTCAATGCAAACCCTGCTGTATTTACTAGCCTTCCCACGCAAGGCCGGATGTGACACATGGTCATTTTAATGTGGGAATTCCCGGCCATATAGCCGGGCCAAAAATATGTCTGTCTATTTTTACCGAGTCGTGGTTCTACCCTTCGGCGGAACCACGACTGGGTTTGTGCTCTCTGCTCGGAAGCAGAGAGCTGACAGTGTTATAGAGTTACAGAGCAGTCATCCTAAGACGACTGCTTCAATGCAAACCCTGCTGTATTTACTAGCCTTCCCACGCAAGGCCGGATGTGACACATGGTCATTTTAATGTGGGAATTCCCAGCCATATAGCCGGGCCAAAAATATGTCTGTCTATTTTTACCGAGTCGTGGTTCTACCCTTCGGCGGAACCACGACTGGGTTTGTGCTCTCTGCTCGGAAGCAGAGAGCTGACAGTGTTATAGAGTTGCAGAGCAGCCATCCTAAGACGACTGCTTCAATGCAAACCCTGCAATCTATGACTGGAATCAAGCTAGTATTTATACAGAACGGCTTCCACTCAATTACCAGCAGCCAATCACAGCACAAGCAATAGACTATCCCACTTGAGAACAATGAGATGCTCCAGGGTAACATAAATAGCTTTCTTTCTCAAGGTGGATTTATTATGGTTTCAGATTGTTCCACAACTGAGGGCTTAACTTGACAACGTAATTGGTCTACATGGTGTTGTGAACAAGATACGAACCAGTGGATTTTGTGTCTACAAATTGTTCTTGTTTTCTTTCTGTAAAATTTTTCAATGCAGATATTTGCCCTATCTGTAATACCGGTTGGTCCAATATTGTTATTATTTCTTACCCTTAACAGCATATTTCGATTTCTGCTACGGTCACACAACCTACTAAGACTGCGGAATGGCTCAAGTTAGGTAGTGGTGTGTTGATACGAGTACAATTTAGAAACTACAAGATCTCCTACAGAAGGTTGCAGAAGAAAGTAACAAGCAAGGACTAGAAATAAACTGCACGAAAACCGAATGCATGGTCATCAGTAAAAAAAATGCAACCCAAAATGCCAAATACAGGTCGCGGATACCAGAATCAAGCAGGTACAAAAATTTAAATACCTGGGAAGTGTTCTAACAGAAAACGAAAAATGCGACACAGAGATCCGAAGGCGAACTGGCATGGCGAAGGAAGCATTCCAGAAGTTGAGTAAAGTATTAAGAAACAGAACAATTTCACTAGAAACTAAGAAGAGAGTACTGGATTGCTACGTGCTATCCGTCCTTTAATATGGCAGTGAATGCTGGACAATACCATCAAAGATGAAGGAAAAACTTGAAGCAACCGAAATGTGGTTCTAATTAAGCATGCTGGATATAAAGTGGGGGATCAATTCCATATTACAATCAATATATAAACTGACCCCTCAATTTGTGATCACATCATTTTCTATACATTTATATTTCTGAGATCCAAAGGCACAAGGAAGCATTCCATAATCTGAGAAAAGTATTAAGAAACGAAAGTTTCACTAGAAACTAGGAAGAGAGTACTAGATTGCTACGTGCTGTTCGTCCTTCAATATTGCAGTGAATGCTGGACAATATCATCAAAGATGAACGAAAAACTTGAGGCAACTGAAATGTGGTTCTACAGAAGGATACTGCGAATGTCATGGATCGAGCGTGTGAGCAATGATGAGGTCTTGGAAATGATGGAAACAAAAGGGAAATTAATACTGAGCATCAGGAAGAGACAGCTGAAGTTCCTGGGATACGCAGTGAAGAAGGAGGGCTTGGAGAATCTGATACTAACAGGCCAGATAGAGGGAAAAAGAGACAGGGGAAAGCAACAGATAACATATTTGCATGGTGTAACAGGAGAAGGCGTGCTCAGGGATAGGAAAAAGTGGAAGGCCATGATCGCCTACGTTCTGAAGGGACAAGGCACATAGAAGAAGAAGTGTTGCATGAATTATGTTCTTAGTGTGTGAGTTGTACATATCAAGACATTTTTTTGTAGATCTCTTAAGTTGGGGTTTTCAGTGATTTTTATCATTATGCCTTGTGTTTCATTCCTTTTTTATAATTCCAAGCCTACTATGCATGGTACTATTTTTGTTTTCAATTTTCACTTATTTTCTATTTCAATTTCCAGGTCTTTCCATGTCTTTATATATCGTATAAAGACCTGGGAATATCGAATTTCCAGGTCTTTATATATCGTTTAATTTTCAAAAACTCTTTGTTGCTATACTACTATTTATTATTATTATTATTATTATTATTATTATTATTATTACTATTATTATTATAATCTGCTTTTAATGAGACAATTTGGCGGCCATTAGATATAAATTAAATGTCGCTGTACAGTGCACGTCTGTTGATGATCAAATTCATTTTCGAGAAGAAAAGCTCAGTGTATATTAATTATGGGAGAGTACGGAAGAGATAAACTCACGAAAAATACATTAACAGTTTTAGTGAAGAGATGGAAAACGCCGACAGATGAAAGATAATTGAAATCATTGAATAATCACATTGATTTTAGTTTTCCCATTCAAGGATATTTATTTTTTTGTCTAATATTAATCAGCTGCCATATAATTATATCAGGAACGGGGAAATTAGCATTATCTATCTATCTATCTATCTATCTATCTATCTATCTATCTATCTATCTATCTATCTATCTATCTATCTCAGTCTGTTCTTTATCTATCTATCTATCTATCTATCTATCTATCTATCTATCTATCTCAGTGTGTTTATATCAACCTCAATCTCTTCATATCTATCTATCTATCTATCTATCTATCTATCTATCTATCTATCTATCTATCTCAGTCTATTCTTTATCTATCTATCTATCTATCTATCTATCTATCTATCTATCTATCTATCTATCTCAGTCTATTCTTTATCTATCTATCTATCTATCTATCTATCTATCTAGTCTGTTCTTTATCTATCTATCTATCTATCTATCTATCTATCTATCTATCTATCTATCTCAGTGTGTTTATATCAACATCAATCTCTTCATATCTATCTATCTATCTATCTATCTATCTATCTCAGTCTGTTCTTTATCTATCTATCTATCTATCTATCTATCTATCTATCTTAATCTTTTCATATTTATCTATCTATTTATCTGTCTGTCTATCTGTGCTCATAAATATTTGTTTATTTTCAAGAATTTTCCCATTTGACTATTATCTCTCAATATATTTATATCTATGTTTATATTTATCTTATTCTGTTCATATCTATCTATCTATCTATCTATCTATCTATCTATCTATCTATCTATCTATCTTCTCTCTTGTGCAAATATCTTCCAGCTCCATACTTCCCACCCAACTTTGAACTTCAAAGATTTAAGTGCAATATCAATCGTTATCTCTTTATCTATTGATTACTTTTCTATTTTCTTTGATCATTAATAATGTTCATCCTTTTTCTTATTTTTTTCACACGGGCTTTTTATAATGGGCTGACATGATTAAAATTTCTTCACTTAAAAAAATATTTTATAGTTCAATTTACAATTTGAGAAGTAAAACATACACAACTGTGTAGGGCCAGGAAGTTTTTCCCGCCTGAAACCATTTTGGACATATATAAATCTACCATCCACCCGTGCATTGAATATTGTTGCCATATCTGGTCGGGTGCCCCTGCTATCAACCTAGGTGTCCTTGAAAAAAAATACACACAGTCTGTAATGTGATCGATCCCAAATTGGCAGCTTGGATACATTCGCTTTCCCACCGGCGCAATGTGGCTTCCCTGTGTCTCTTCTACAAATACTTCCACGGCTTCTGCTCAAATGAACTTAGCTCCCTGGTGCTCCCTATATATAAATCTACCATCCGCCCGTGCATTAAATACTGCTGCCATATCTGGTCAGGTGCTCCTGCTATCCATCTAGGGGTCCTTAACAAAATCCAACGGAGAATCTGTCATGTGATCGATCCCAAATTGGCAGCTAGGATACAGTCACTTTCTCACCGGTGCTATGTGGCTTCCCTAGGTCTTTTCTATAAATACTTTCACGGCTTCTGCTCTGATTAACTTACACCCCTGGTGCTCTATATATGAATTTATTCAATCCACAAGATTAGCAACTAGGTCCCACCCTTTTATTGTGAAACCAATAAAATATAAACCAAATTCTACTCCACAGCTTCTTTTCTCGCACTTCTCGACTGTGGAATTCCCTTCCATTTCCTTGCTTCCCCGACAGCGGGAATCTCTAAGATTTTAAATGTAAAGTCAATAGTCATCTTCTATCTCACTAACTTGCATCCGCTCTCTAATGTCCCCTTCTCCGACCACCCCACTCACATCAGTATTCTTAACCTTCTCTTACCCACTTCCTGACACCCCCTGTAACCTGTCACTCTTTCTCATAACTTTCCTTCTATGTAACCCCCTGCGCACTAGTGGCAGTAAACGGCCTTGCTTGAAAATATGAAAAGAACCACACAAGAAGTTGTTGGGTAGCACCCCTTTTTTCACGTAAGTATGGACTCGGCTGATTTGTACCTATAATCATGCCTATACATAGAACGGTAGTATTTATCAAAGAGAATTACTAAGGAGTTAGTTGGTCTTTAAGCTGGTGCATATTAAGTTGGGGTTGTTTTGTATATAGACTCATTACCCGGACATACTTCTTCATTCTTCACTACAAGACTATAGATATATATATTGTTTCTACTAATAGTATTCCTAGTATTCTTGAATTGACTAACCCGTTTTCCAGTTTGTATATTTCTGTTCAGTATAACTTAAATTTCTATCTCCATATCTGTTTTTGTTATTTATTATTTTGTGTGGTTTCTCAACAAGAATCCAAAACAGAATTTATTTAAGAACTCACTCTAACAGTTCTCTTCTAAACCCCTACCCGCCCGCCATATTTATCTCGTCCTGGACGATCCGGTAATTATTTTTGCAATCGTTCTGAAATATTTTGACGGCGAAAAATTTGTCACTGTTCGCATCAGAACCTGAGGAATTTAATTGAAATGTACCGAGGAACTGTTCGAACGAATGGCAACGCGTCCTTGCAAAGACATCATTGAATACCTGAATACCTGATAAATGAAAAATGCAAACGGCATATTCACCGGCATTGGCACCAAGAAAATTCATTACCTTTTGTAGATGGCTGCCAATCGATTTGATACGAAAAATATTCTCCAATTAAAACAAATTAGAATAATTCTTCCAAATTTGTATTAGGTCAATGAAAATTTAACGAAAAGCTATCAAAGGGTAGTTTCATTAGTGGCATGCAATAATTTAGAAGTACTTTCTTGTAAAACCGGCTCCTGATGAAATACTTCCTGATAACGACAATCTTGACTTCTTTACGTCTGAGCTTAGCTGTTACCATTCCTACACCTCATCATAATCTGTTTTCCGACCTCATTCCCTTACCATCATAAAAACTCATTTTGCAGGGTAGTGCTCTTACAACCACACCCACACACATATACTGTTACGTTGGGTAACAGAATTATGTGAAATAATACAAAACAACGTAATAGTATAAAAGTAGGTGTATTGACAGGAAAGAGAAGTATTTACAAGAGGTGAGGATTAGTAGAATACAGAACAAGGTAATTAGTATACAGTATCGTCGTAGAGACGTGATAGATTGACAAGTAGAACACTTCCGGTGCGATACCGGAAATACCCGACTGACTCTCTCACTCGACTTTCTCCCACGAGGTATAATCACTACTATTTTATATAGTGACTCGAATAGTCCATTTCCGATGAAAGATGGAGAGCGCCTCAACATATACACATTGCAACACATATTTGTAATATATTAGTATGCTTACTCTTTCACTTCTACGCATTGAAACAACATGCGTGCTTTCATTCGCGAGAAACGTCATGTTAACAGGCAGTGATTGGTCTATTCTGACTCGTCGTCCTGTATTCACGTGTTAAATCCTATTTTTTCCGGTGCGGTCAGGCGTGTCCATTTAAGCTGGGAACACAACGTGTTACTAGCCAGTTAGGACTCAGATGCCTGCGGTAACGGTCAGCAATCCCGGGGGACATGTTTAGTTTTACCTAACTCACACATATACACCCGCACTCAATTTGAAGGTCGCAATTAGTAACGCGAATATATTTCTTACACACACATGCATGCGCACACACATTCCCCAAACTCCCATGGAAACTCACCAACTCAGAAACTGTATGTATTTCAATCAATCTTTCATTGACTTTCTTCTAATGAACATTTTACGTCACTTAACAGACGAAGGGAGAAAACTTATTTGTTAATACATGTGTAGCGGATAAGAAATTAATTTAAATCAACCTTCTTCTTCA
>JBBBDQ010002134.1:2657500-2707500 GCA_037127315.1 Ascarosepion bandense | reverse complement strand
ACAGTAACAGACTACAGAATCCATGTTGTTCATGTCTTACCTTCACAGGTCACTCAACCCCTGTGCTAACGATAATTTCTAAATCGGGACTGGCAAATAGCGTCTTTTGAAATCGGGACTGGCAAATAGCTTATTCGAATAACGAAACATTATTTGTGCTATATATCGGATTTATATTTATTTCCTAATTATGACGGCATCACCATTAATCAGTGACAAGATGAATTCTGCAAATATTTCTAATATTGTAGTTGAATCAATGATTAATTTCATTGTGGTTTGTTTTATGATACCTGCTATACAGTTATGAAATATTCAAGTACAATTAAGAGAAGCAGAGATGCCATTTGCATTTTCCCACAGTTCCACAGGAAGCCACAGACATTTTCCTATATAGACATATGTATACAATGTCGCCAACATTTAGCGAAGCAACTTAAAATGAAAAATAACTGTCATCTGTATCTAGAGACATGGTGTAAACGGAAATGTCAGCAATAAATGATGTCCTGGCAGGCAATGTGTTCAGTTTCGTTGTCGAAAGAAATATTTAGTGATTAGATAACTGTATATGATTTTGGTATGGAGTTATGAAGCGGACTTGTTACTATTCAGAAGACCGTGGAAAATACTAAATCTCATTTACCTGAGAATTATGAATTTTCTTGGGATTGATAGTGTTGTGGATTCTTGTTTAGAAAACCACACAATATAATAATCACACAAAACAGATATGAGAGGAAAAACGTATATATATTGAACAAAAGACATACAAACTGTAAACGGTTAGTAGATTCAGGAATACTTGTTAGTAGGAGTCAAATATATAGAAAGAAGTAAGTCCGGGTAATAAGTCTATATTCTTGCTGACCAACGAGCGGCGGTTCAACTGCTCTGACAAGCACTAAAATGCTAGCAACAACAACTCTCTGACACACTACAGACACACATACTCTGTAGGCAGGATCATAAGTACAACCTGTACGAGTTCCTTGAGTGTGTAAAAAGGGGTCATCCCCTCACAGGGCTTTTATTGAGACACCATTTCTAGCTAGCTGGGCGTCGGCTCGTCAAGACTTCAATAGGTTTTATTTTTCATCATACAGAGATGTTAACAACACACATACGAAAGACAATTACAGATAGATAGCCGTCAGTTTACTTACCTCCCTTCCAAAAACAGTTTTCATCAATATATATATATATATATATATATATATATGTGTGTGTGTGTGTGTGTGTGTGTGTGTGTGTGTGTGTGTGTGTGTGAATTCCAGGACCATGGATTAGTTTTAAAGCTTTCATTACATCCGAGCAACGCCCGGCTATACTGCTAGTACAAAAATAAAAATAAATAAATATCAATATCAAAAGTGACACCCCTTTTCTCCTCACATTGTGTAAATGTGTATACCCTGTTCATTTTTTTGTGTAAAATTTAAGTTAGTCTCCTAAGTTAAACATGACAATGAATCATGCCGGAACAGGTTTTTTGCACAAAAATAATTTTTTCTTTTCTTTTTTTCTTTTTACTATTTACTGAGTGGGTGGTTCGTCTAGACATTGAGAGGCGTTGACACCCCGGCGTGGAGTAATGGTCAGCGGCAGAACAATTACAACCGAGCATTGAACTTGACTCTCCACAGGTCCTCCATAACTTCGGACTTATGTCGCATGTAAGTTAAACTTAGAAAATCACTATTCCGAGCAGATAGGAAATTAAGAATAAAAACCAACCTTCTTCTTCACTTTTACAAAAATTCACAATGACTTGTGAAATCCTGTTTCTTTTTTTTCCTAAATAGAAAAAGGATTGACCATGTGCTTAAAGAAAAGGTCTAAACCGGATTTCTCAAGTACATGCTAAACTGATTTTCTGACCAATGAAAGCGACTTGCAAGACCATAAGAACTTCGCGATCCAGTGCGAAAAATTTAAATACTATAAAAGGCCCCGGTCAGAGTTTTGAGAGTATTTCTGTCAATAATTCTTTATCGTTTTTTGTGTTTGGCGAAGTGTTTTTCTATTATGCTGAAAAATATTTTTCCACTTTTCGTTTTTGTATTGTTTTAGGGTTGATTAAACCAGATTATTTTTCTTTTTCTATCGATTTTGATACTGATTTTGATTTTGATTTCTATTGATATAGTTTCTCTTCTTTTGCCAATCCAATTTTATTTGAGTATCCGCTATATTTTTAGTGCTAAATTGTATGTTTCTGCGTTTTCCTGAAATATTTTTATGTTACTTGAGTTGGTAGATATTCTTTTGTTTATATATATATAGTTATGTGTCCGAATATATTTAAAGAGTGATTTTTTTAAATATATAGTGGTTATTATTTTCTTTTCTGTATGGCTTGCATGTGTTCTTGTTCAAGGTGAGTGATATGAACAAGAAAATTACTAAATTTAGATTTGTTTTCAAGCCCATTTTAGATACTACAGTGTTAAAGATTTTTCATAATATTGTTTTCTAATATTTTTCTTACTTTTACCTTTACAGTTTCTTAGAATTATAGGTCAATCGTCTCTGTATATATTTTTTTTTTGATGATTTTTGTTTGCTTGTTGATGATGTAAATGCTTATGATTTAGCATATTTTGCGCCGTCGTATCTTCCCATTGTTACATCAAATTTGTAATCATTGTTAGCATTGTTGCTGTTGGTGTTTTATTTTATTTGCCATATTTGTTATTATGGTATATCATGAAGAATATATATATATATATATATATATATATATATATATATAGAGAGAGAGAGAGAGAGAGAGAGAGAGCCGTTGGGATTTCCCTCGCCCGATCGACTCAGACGATTAAAAACTGAATTGGGCGATTAAAGTTTATTGATTTACTCGCCCGAGGGTCGATTAAAAATCTAGCAATGAAAAAAGAAATCTGATTCCTTCACAACCCAAGAGTATGCTACTGAAGATTCACAAGTTATTTTACCTTACAATGACATTATTGAACTCTTGGCTTTTATTGTCCCGGTTAGTGTAAACATTCATTTAGTTAACGCTTCCAAGGAGGAAGCAAATGTCTCTGCTATAAAGACTAAATCTGACTTGGAAAAATATTATCCTATATTTCCTCCTCGCTTACTAAAAGTAAAAATGAACATTTGAAATAACGAAAACAATACACATATTTTTTCAACCACTCACCGAATAACAATAAAAATAATATACAAGTAAGTAATTTTTTTATAGAAAATCGTTGAGAATTTAGGTACCTCAACTCATTTGCAAAAAAAAAAAAAACAAAAAACAGCATATTATGATTTTAAGTTAAAACTTAATAAAAAGTTTTATCATCAAAATGTTTATCCTATTATTAAGAGGAAAGATTTTGTTGTTATTACTTTTAAAAAAATTTAAATCCTTTCTAACACGTTCGAAATTTTAATGAAAATTTTATTTTTGGTTTTCCCTCAGTGATTCCCGCTATATTTACGTAAGGCGACTATTAAGAAAATGGAGTCGGTCGAGTAAAATAATCTTTGGGCGAGTAAATTTTCTCTCCTTCTCGACCGCTGGTCAATGATTTCTTTTCCAAATCTCAAAGGCTGTATATATATCCCATATGTGAGGCTCATGGGTGTGGGATATTATTTTTTCTTATGTCCTAATGTAAGATATTTAATAGTAAGCATATCAATCTATATATTGCTGTCATTTTAGCCGGCATATCGATATACACTACCAGCTATAATTATAACGACACCCCAGTCTTTTAAAATATTAATGTATTTCATACTATTGTTTTGTATTTATTGGCAAGCGAATAATTGTCAATGAAAATAGAATAGTTCTTTTGTTAATAGTGACAATAACATGTGCATCATTGAATTTGTAAATATTTAATAATCACCTATATTGCAGTTCCATCAATGAAAGAATGAAGAATATTTATCGTGATTCGGACGAGTTCATCTTTGCTTCCTTTGTGACACTCTGCACCGGACTGACCGGCACCCCTCAGGTCAGATCCTGGTCGAAACGGCACCAGATGTGACGCCTCAGCCTGGCTGGCCGTCTGTCTAGTGTGACGCTCGTTCTCGCTGACGGTCGTGACGATCCCAGTTGTGACACTGCCACCCGGTCGTACGGTTGGTTTGGTCGCTGTCGTTACAAAAGCTGGGTTACAGGACGTCTTTTGCAACAACGGGCCACTGTCCCACGTTGTGATTAGATCCCAGAGGTCTCGTCTTGCAATCTTAATAGTCGTCCCTTTTAGCCAGCCCAGACACTGGTGTACACTTGTGGTTTGAAAAAAAATTACGACACCAAAAAAATAAAAAATAAAAAAATTAATAAAATAAATGAATGAAGTCGGACAAGCCTGGAGAGCTACGAAGAATGTCTTTATATATATATATAAAAAAAAAAACAACGTCTTTCTTTTCCCAGGAATACAGTTGTCGAAAATGATATACAATTGTCGGAAATGATATACAGTTGTTTAAAATGCTGGTTGTAACGGAGAGAGAAAGTTTGCCAAAAGTATTATAGCTTCCAATCGTTAAATGAATTATTTTGTCTAAGTTTCGTTAGCGTTGAAATGTACTTCTAAAACAGCAAAGTTTTTTCGGGTTCTTGACGGAATCTGACGGATTGTGCCGAATCGGGGGCGGCCGCTGGCGGAAAATGTGGCGGTGTGGCTCTCTGCCCGAAATCTGAACAAACTGCTTCCCAACTGAACCGGCTCACAGACTTCGGCCAATGAAAATAGGTCTCCGCCCATTCGATTTGCGGATGTCTTAGCTCGACCAATGAGATCATGCCAACTCACACCGAACCGAATCCAGCTCGGGTCACATCGTACTGTTGTGCTAAACAGTGGCATTGGCCTCCGGGTGACCTTATCAAATCACTCTGACACTTGTTTTGTCTACGCGTTTTAAGATTAGCGGAATCAACATTTCAAATCTAAAGGAATCTATATGAACATGAAAAGATTCGAAAATTCGAAATTCATACAATCATGAAAGACGAGAAATAATTATTTTCCCCAAATAATCAAACTCTATGCTCCCGTGTTTTTAGAAGCACTTGATGGTACTAAAAATTTTTTCTAAGCTCACATTGCGTGACGCAATAAAACATTAATAATATCACCAATATCAATTTCTCTCTCCGTTGTTTTAAACTAACCAAAGGAAAGTATCCCCGCGGGAGAAGGGAAAGCATCACCGTGGGAGATAGTGTCGCCCCTTGTCTTGTAAAATTCTGCAAAGTAATAATAAAAAAAGAACCATTCTATTTTCATTTAGAATTATCCACTTGGCAATGAATACTAAAAATAATATGAAATACATCATTTCTTTTAATAATTATGTCCGGTAGTGTATATATTTTGCTATAATTTTTGACGGCTCGGCTCTGAGACGTGATAGGGAAATGTGCCTTTTAAACAAAATATTAAGAAACGAGAATATTTAAATATAACAAATGAAAAACAAAACTGAACTCTGACATAATATTAGTACTTCTTTTTGGCAGAGGATACTGGATTATTTCATCACAGATAGGGAAGAGATTTGAGGGAACAAAAATTTGGTTCAACAGAAGGATGCTAAGAATACCTTTGACTTAGCACATGAAAAAAGACAAATTATTAAAAACAATGGAAAAACGAGATAAAAAAGAAGACGGAAGGGAATTCCACAGACGGAAAGTGCGAGAAAAAAAGCTGAATTTGCGTTTACATTTTATTGGGTTTCACATTAAAAGGGTGGGACCTAATTGTCAATCTTGTGGCTCGAGTAAATTCATGCATAGGGGGAACCAGTGAGCTAAATTCATCGAAACAGAAGCCGTGAAATATTTGTAGAAGAGACACGGGAAGTCCACATTGCGCCGGTGAGAAAGTGACTGTATCTGAGCTGCCAGGTCGTGATCGATCACATCACAGATTCTCCGTTGGATCTTGTCAAGGACTCCGAGGTAGGTAGCAGGGGCACCCATCCGCTTTTGCAGTATTCAATGCAAGGGCGAATGGTAGATTTATATATATATACAGGATGGTTTCAGACGGGAAAAACTTCCTGCCTCTACACAGAATAGCAACGGATTTAGCTATGAACAATTCCCAGGTATATAAAGTTTTGTACCTGCTTGATGTTAGTATCTTGGACCTGTTGTTATTGGCATTTTGGGTTCATCATTTTGATGATGACCGTGCATTTAGTTTTGTAGGGTTTGATACATTCACAACCACACACACACATGGTCATTCAGCGTCCATGTGATAACCCTAGTTTTCCCGCGCTTGGCATGCCGATATAAGCCGGGAGCGTCACGTGTTTCAGGAGTTTGAGGTTTCGTCCCGGGTGAGAGCAGACATATTTATTACCTAAATCACACATACACACGCGCACTAATTGCGGGTAGCAATTATTGGCGCAAATTTTTATTTCTCACCAGCATGCACACGCAACGATAAAAAAAATTCAATTGGAAACAAACATTAACAGTATGGACATTAAATTTATTCAAACTGAACATGATTCAATTTAATCTTCTATCGAACATTTACGTTTCTCTCCAGACAAATGGAAAGAACTTTTCTTTCCTTATTTGATTTGCATGCTTTCAACTCTATGTAACCCTTATTAATATATTGTTGTTCTGGTTACTTTCGCCTTTTCGTGTTTCTTTTTTTCCTGTGTTATTTCATGATCCAAGTTACGCCGAGTCGACCCGTGAATATAAATTAGTAATGGACGTTTCGTCCTCTACAGTTTTCTTGTATATATATATATATATTTTAGCTATCTTTAGTTAATTAATGTATGTGGACGTGTAGTTTCTTTTTCTTGTCTCCTATCGGCACCGTCTCATCTGCGTATCTTCCATGATTCAGAGTGTGACCGCCAATGACGAATCCTGGCAATTCTTTCACTGCATCCGAAAGAATCACTAAATTTTCAAGCGCGTGAGAAAAAAGGATTTGGAAATTCGATACTCCCGGTACATATTGAAGGCAAAAAGGGAGAGAGGAAAATAGCGCATAACCTACCTAACTAGTTTGTCTGCACAAGGACTAAGAGAGTTGGCAAATTTTAATAAGTACTGTTACATGTTCTTTGTGGTGCATTGGATATCGGCTCCGAACGAGAAATCGGGGTGCCGAGTTCGAATTCCAGCTGAATTAATTGCATTCACTTACGCGCAGATACCCTTGGGAAAGGTATTAATCCGCCTATTCCTTCCAGTTATGGGTTAAATAGCAGGACAGATTGGGTTCTGTTACCTTGGTCGGCAACTAGTCTACCGCAGAAAACAATGGCAACCTACTGCAGGATAATCTTCTGCCCAGTCAGTCATGTCTCTGTCGAGACATGATCGCCCAAGCCTGTATCACGTACGGCACTCAACTGACTGACTGTTACATGTTAGAAATTGTAACAAAAGAAAAAATGGTTTACCAAACACAGAGCTAAATCACAAACGAATATTTAATTTACTAAAAACACAAAATAAAATATACACAAATATACAATTGTAGCATTCAAAATAGAAAACATACAGTTGACTGGCGGAGTGTTACGAAGGAGAAGGAAATGTATGGGAGTTATGTATCTTAACCACGTTAGGGCTAGCGAAGTAATCTAAGTGATATTACTTGATGTTGGGACGCTCTTCACCTTTGTTTACAATAATGGACTGTTCCATGCACTATATAAAGTAGTAGTGACGATACCTCGGGGAAGACTACGGAAGTCAACCGAGTAAAAAGTCAGTCGTGTATTTCCGGTAGTGAACCGGAAGTGTGCTATTGGTCAGACTCTTACGTCTCATGACAATACGTTCTGCTAAACCCTTGTTCCTGTAATCTACTAACCACCTCTTTTGCAAATACTACTCTTCCTGGTAATATACCAATTTACTAAATTCCATTGTTTGTATTTATTGCACAATAATCCTGTACATGCAACATAACACTTGAAATCCTCAAATGTGTATAGAAAGAAAAAAATTAGTTTACTCAATGAAATTATTTAAAAATTCTATTTACCAGATTTGTTCCATGTGTTTCACTTGTTGGGTGTTTGTTGGTCGGCAACTTTCGTAGAGATTCTTTTGACTGGATATAAAAACCTGCAAATCAAAGCCGGAGTTAATAATGCCCGAAATTCTTTTCTTTACAACTGACAATTCTCTTCAAAAAACCTATTTTTATAGAGACTAGCACATAATTAGCATATTTCTCGAGTCATCTAGATTTTTCTTGAATATACTGGAATGATCTAGTATCTTCCAAAACGTTCTATTTCTAATTTTTATATTTTCCAACTACTTCATTAATGAAAACATTTTTGTATTAATAAGTAAGACTCAGTAGAATCCCTTACTATAACGGTCCTAGGTATAACGGTAAATTGCATCCGGCAGCAAGGCCTCTGATTGAGAGGCTATGAGAAGCATGGAACCACCTCAATTGCTGTGGTTCCCAGGTCCAACCTGATCCGGAGTGATAGCACCTGTTAGGGTCCCAGCTATGGACAAATAGTTAACCCCCAAAATGGGGTCAAAACACTATGAAAGTATAAAAATATACTTTTATAGAAATATATATGCATAAAAATAGACTTTTATAGAAAAATATACATTTTTGAAGGAAACATATTACCAACAATAGATTTTTGAAAAAAGAATTATTACAATAACACATTTTTTAAAGAAAAAACTATTCTCAGCAAAACATTTTTGAATAAAATACTAGAAGACATTTTCAGTTATCTAAAATAAAATAAAAAGGAATACAAACATAAAATTTTCATTAAAATCTGACTAAATCAGCTTTCTCACTGTAACTGAACATTAAAAATAACATACTTTAAAACCCCATCTTTTTGGCATTGAATGACCCACAGAGATGTTGATATGCCGTTAAACAAAACTCGAACTCGAACCCTTTCTGTAAATTTTAATCTTTTTGTAGACTTTATTAAACTTTTTTTTCATATATAGAAATGTATCCTCGTAGCAGTACTACAAAAGAAAGGAAGTTGTGGAGAGCCATGATCGCCACGTTCTGGATGGACATTGCATATAGAAGAAAGAGTGGCCTTTTATCTGTGTTTAATTTCCATAATGTGTGCTCCTTTTCAACCTGATATAAAAAGAAAGCCATTCTATTTCCGTCTCTCTTTCTCTCGATGCCGTCGGTCACAAATGACAAATTCATAGTAAGTCAGAGAGCAGTTTTGTTTCTCGCTATCCTTTCATGGGAGAAACATGATCAATATGTGGTCTTTCGAAAGGTTACTAACGTCTTTGCAGCCATTTGCAATCTTCGTCTGAATCGCGACTGTGTCGATGTCCTTAAATTGCAAGGGATTATATTTAGTTTTATTTTATTCGAAGACACCAATATCTATTGGGATCTTTTTTCCAATCCAGGACAATAAAAATCTTCAGTTGATGTAATCGATACACGACTCCGAAAGCAATATTCGAATTCCAGTTCAAAGATGTTTTATGAGATATAAATTTAAAATAATATAAAACTTTCTTTTAAAATAATTTTACAATTTAGTAACAATGAATGAAATTGTCTGCGTTGTGATACAGGATGTGCGTCGTGGTGCAGTAGATATCGGATTAGAACGAGAAATTGTAGAGCCAAGTTCGAATTCCGGTTGAATTCGTTGCATTCACTTACGCGCAAATACCCTTGTGAAAGTTATTAATCCGTTTCTTCTCTCCAGTTATGGGCTAAATAACAGAACAGACTGGGTTCTATAGCCTTGACTGGCAGCCAGTCTATCACAGAATATAATGGCAACCTACTGCGGGATAATCTTCTGCCCAGTCAGTCATGTCTCTTTCGAGACATGATCGCCAAAGCGTGTATCACGTATGGCATTTAACTGATTGACTGAATATAATAGTTGGAAACATAATTAAAGCTGTTACTGGACATAAAGTGGGGGCTCGGTTTTCTATTGTTATGAAGTAATGAACTGATCCCCCATTAATTACTAAATAATATAATACTGCTCAGTCAGTCATGTCTCTTTCGAGACATGATCGCCAAAGCGTGTATCACGTATGGCATTTAACTGACTGATTGAATATAATAGTTGGAAACATAATTAAAGCTGTTACTGCTTATAAAGTAGGGGATCGGTTTTCTATTGTTATGTAGTAATGAAGTGACCCCCCATTAATTACAAAAATAATATAATACTGCCCAGTTAGTCATGTCTCTTTCGAGACATGATCACCCAAGCGTGTGTCACGTATGACATTTAACTGACTGAATGAAATTTTATAAAATGACAGAAATAACTCAATAATTAATCAAATGTTATGGCATTCATTCATTTTTATTTTTAATATCTATTTTTTCTATTCTTTTTAGGTACGACCACAAATTGTGTATTTCAGAATTACCCCTTTTTTATCAGAAATCTAGGAATTAAAACATAAAACTTGGTTTAAATTTTGAAGGGATGATATGCAAAGCCCGTTGTGTGTTGAAACATACGGTACAGGAAACACTGAAGCGAGATGAATGAATTGTACCTGCCGAAAATGTTAATATAGTTATTGTTTTTCTGTTAGGAGTGCAACATTTGAAACACGTGACCATTTAATGATATATATCACGTACGGCCACTTGTAAAAAGAAAATACGAATCATCAGTCTGCACACAAAAAATATTTTACTTATTTTAAAAATCGAATGGCTTGTATTAAGCTTTTCAATTTTCAATTATTAAATATAGTCTTTACGTATTAATTTTACAACATAGTGTAAACGCTGATGGGGAGAAATTTCAAAATATCTTTGAAAATTTATAAATTATTCTAAGACAAAAAATGAAAACAGTTCTTGTAAAAATTCATTATTCATCGAAAAAAATGTTTTCTCTTAAGACTATAATATCCTTAATATATATTATTTATAAAATCAATTAAATGTTTATCTAAATAAAAATGGCTTAGTTTTATTGCATTTCTGTTTTCACAATTCAGAGCAGATTTTTTGAAAAGGGCTATTTTCGAAAAAACAAACAGCTGATTAACAGTAAATCCTGCATTTTATTAATAATAGAAATTTGGTGAACTTTTGCAAATTTCTAGACATTTCAGGAAATTAATTAGAGGATGGTTAACATATGTAAAAGAAATATTTTTCCAAAGACGTTCTAAAAATAATTATTTCAAAAAATGATTCCACTCATTTGTGTATAATTGCAGTTAGTTTCATCAAAATCCAACCATTACGTGATTTTTGCAAGAATTTCTAAATTAATATGTTTTCCACCGGCAACAGAGTGAATTGCGTAATATTAGGGTTTTCGTAGGAAACCCTTGTAAAAATTGCGTCGCTAACGGAGAAAAGAACAACAAGATTTTTCACCAAAATTTCGAGCGCGTTAGAAAGATTTAAATTTAAAAAACAAAATAATTAAAAAAATAATTTGAACTATCTTCTTCATAATAACATAAACATTTTGTCGATAAAACTTTGTTGTTATTAAGTTTGACCCTTTTCACTTCATATTACAGTATTTTTTCAGCGTATTCGTAGAGTTATATATATATATATATATATATGTCAATTTTTTCTTTTCTTGTTTATTTGATTTTATTTTGTTTTATCTTTTTTTTCTTTTTCTTTTTTAATTTCTTTGTAAATCTATTTAAAAGGGAAAATTAGACTGATTTTTCTCCAGTTTCTGAAAGGATTTTTCTGTTGCTGAAGTGATGTGTTATCCCTCGTGGGGATTTTCATATCGAAATGATCATCCAACATCATTGAATTAATCCTTTTTTAATTTATATATATATATATATATATATATGTTATGGTTTATAAAATGGCGTGTGTTGTAAAAATAGAAAACGATAGACACACTGACGGCAAGAATTCAAAATCGGGCGGCAAAACAAGGTAACGTTTTTTTTTGGTAGGTGTAGCAGTAAGAACTAGGAGTAAGAAGTTGGAGTGAAGGACAGTGGTAGGAGATATGAAAAGGTCAGTGGTAGGAGATATGAAAAGGTCAGTGGTAGGAGATATGAAGAGGACAGTGGTAGGAGATATGAAAAGAGGAAGACGCTGTCGTTCCCTTGTTTTGCCGCCCGATTTTGAATTCTTGTCGTCAGTGTGTCTATCTTTTTCTATTTTTAGAACACACTCCATTTTATAAACCACAACATATATATATACAGTACCGTGCAAAAGTATTAGGACAAGAACTATTTTATCTTTTACGAGGCATCAAAATAAAGTTTAAAATCACCCCGGTCCTAACACTACCGGTAGTGTGCAAAAGTATTAGGACAGGGGTGAAAATTTAAATACAGTGTGAAAAGCCAAGTAAATTGCTAATAAATATTGATTATTTAAAACTAGTTGAAAAAGAAATGTATTAAAAAGATGTTATATTTAATTTTTCCGATTTTCTGTTAAACAAGTTATTTTGAAATTACTCATTGTTCTATTATCCTTGGATATGACTGACGTTTTACTTATTCCCCCGTCTCGAATTGATAAATGTAATGTTACTTCACAAGACACACTTTGGGAACAAATAAAAGCTGCTTGGCAGGAGATACCATTAGATACATTAAAGAAGCTTGTGATGTCAATGCCTGACAGAATGAAGGCTGTGATCAAAGCAAAAGGATATTATACTAAATATTAAATTTATTTTGTAACAAGTATTTTTCTTGTTAAAACATTTGTGGTGTAAATCAAACTTTAATTAAATTGTATATTTTCTGTCAATATGCCTCATAAAAGATAAAATAGTTCTTGTCCTAATACTTTTGTATAGTACTTTATGTATATAAGATAGATAGATAGATAGATAGATAGATAGATAGATAGATAGATAAACAAAATGCTTTTAGTTACTTGCTACCCAGGTTTCACCCATACCGATTTCACGGGCAAAAGCTGCCATGGCTGAAGCCTGGTTAGCAGATGAGTGGTAAACATTTTTTTCTTTGGTTAATTGTTGGTTCTGCATATTCAATAATTTTGTTTGTGCATTGATCACTTTTTTAAACAACCTAACCACGTCTGGTATATAAAAAGACATAGACACCGCACCTTGTCACTCGTTTTAACGAAAATTGCACACACACACACACACACACACACACACACACACACACACACACACACACACACACACACACACACACACACACATCCGATTGCTACTAGCCAGAATTGAAACCCGACCGATTTGACATCAGTCAAAGATCGTACCTATATATACACGCTTTGGGTGATCATTTCCCGAAAGAGACATGACTGACTACAGTTAAAAAAAGAGATGACTGACTATAGTGTGTATATACACTACCGGCCATAATTATTAGACTACCCCAGTTTTTTTAATGATGTATTTCCATATTTAATTAGTATTTATTGCCAAGTGGGAAATTTTAAACGAAAATAGAATGGTTCTTTTGCTAATACTACACAATAACATGTGCATCAAATGAACTGTTCTAGTGTCCAGTTTTTGTGTTCTCCTTCCCATGCTAGTCTCTTCTTCATATTGGCTGGCCGAAGCAAAGTCTTCCTGGCTGCCTTGTAAAATTTTGCAAAGTAATAATAACAATAGTACGTCCATAAACTGTGTTATAATCTGCATGGGTGTTTACTAATGATCAGAAAAGTTCTTAGGTAGCTCATTATAAAAAAAGAAAATAAAAGCAGAAAGAGGGGAGGGCCATAAAAAAAGTTTCGAGGGACGCATGCATTAAGATCATGGGCTTCAGAAACCAGAGAACTAGAAGCAACAATAATAGATCTGGGCTAAACTTTTAATGAGGAAGGAAGGCTTGGAGAATGTGATACCCACATGTCAAATACAGAGAAAGAGAGACATACTTGATAGCAGTAGAGGTTTGGGTGGGCTAACAAGAAAAAGCTTGCTAAGAGTCTCTAGGGATAAGAAGATGTGAAAGGCGATGATCGCCTACGTCCTGAAAGGGCACAGCACATTTAAGAAGACGATTACACAGTGCATAGGCTGGCCCTGAATGTAAAATTATTGATCAGAACTCGGGTGACGCGCGTAGTGAGTTACAATGATTTGAATGGAGGGCGGACTTGAAGGAGACTTCCACCGCCTTTAAATTTGTTGTTCTTAATTTATTTATTTATTTATTTTTTTTCAGTGCAGTCTTATCGATTATTACATAAAGTTTCCGATTATCAAAAAAGAAAATTTGGAAAAATTTTAATATTTAATCAATTTTAGCGGGGGGCTCAGTTTCTTATACAGCGTTATAGTAAAACCAATCTTCCATTTTAGAACCACTCGCGTTGGGGTCGCTTTGTTTTTTTTTTTTTGGGGGGGGGGGGGGACGAATTGTTGTTCTTGTTTTTGTCTTTTTCAAGTTTTCTTTAGTTCTTACGATGGCATCTTCCTCGGAAACATTAAGAATGTCTTTATTCAAAAATTTCACAAAGGATTCAGTTGTTGAATATGCGCAAGCAAAAAAGTTAATTGCACAGGATCGATTTACGATAAGGTTGTATGAAAAAAAGAGCTCTCATCTAAAATTGTTTAAATGTTGAAATTTTTACATTTTTTTTTTTCAATCGGAAGGTTTAGTGTTTAATCAATAAAATTGCACTGAAAAAATTTAAAAAAAATTGATAATCAACAAATTTACAGGTCGTGGTAATGTCGTAAGGGCGAGTAGTTCCAAAATGGAGGAACGATTTACTATAACGTTGTATGAAAAACAGAGACCCACCCAGTAAAAATGTTTAAATTTCCGAATTTTTTTTTTTTTTTTTTTTGTCGGTCGGAAAGTGTAGGGTGTAGTCGATACGATTGCACTGAAAAAAGTAAAAAATGAAAAAATAAAAAAATAAAAAACAAAAAATTTAAAGGTGGTGGTAGTCTCTTTCAGATCCTCCGAACAGAATTCTGAAGGTGATGCTCTGCTTTTATTTTTAAGATTAAAAAGGCGTGAAGATATGTAGACGGCTGCAAGGATTAGAAAAGTCAAGAAACCTCAACGCATCTAGCTTCTATGGTGAGGCCAGCCAACACGTGGCGATTAAGTTTTGATTAACCGGTTAGCATGCGTCCTCACGATTATTTTCCTCTGTCTTTAGTTCCCATTTAGAGATGATGCTCTGGTTACTGTCTCTCATCTAGTAAATCGAGTAAAACAAAACACTACCAGTTGCTGACTCAGTCTATGAAGAAGCCTTTAGTATGAAGAGTCGAAGCCATAGGCGAAACAAAAAAAAAACATTTCTGTTTTCACATTCCAAAAAGCTGTTTTGAAATCTTGCGAAAACAAAATGGCTATTTAAGCACTTAAATATCCGAAGGCGCATTAAAACAGTCAAAGCAGTATTCCAGAATCTAAGCAAAGTATTAAGAAATAGGAAAAAAGTTGTCAGAATTAAAGAAGAAAGTACTGAAATCTTACATGATAATTGTCCTCCTATATAACCGTGAATGCTGGAGAATCTTTTCGAAGATGAAGATACTTGAAGTAACAGATATCTGGTTCTACAGAAGGATGCTCAGGATACCATAGATCGAAGATTTAGATAAATGGAAACACAAAGGAAACTTTTACTTAACATCGGTAAGTAGCAGTTGTAGTTTCTGGGCGACATAATGAGGAAAGACGGCTTGGAGAATTTGATATTCACAGGTCAGATTAAAGGCAAGAGGGAGATAAGAAAGTGTTGTATGACATACTTAGGGTAATTAAGTAAATACATGACGTAATAGAGTTTAGAAAAAATAGCAAACATACCAAATCTTAAGAGCTACAAGATAGTGCTTGTTAATAAGTCGAACACAAGCCAACGTTTTGGATAAACATTTGATATATTTCTTTTTTCTTGGAGACCCTAGAACACTAGCCATCAATTAAAGTTACGCCATTAGTAACCATGGGTATATCATACCCGATTTGAAAATATCAAAAAGATATTACATACAAATCTTTATTTAAAATATTTTACATGCAGGCACTTCAAACTGTCCTTTGGGTTTACATTAATAGGAACTGAAAAACATATTATTTAGGTAAGAAATTCAGGTACTGAAAATTGAAATTAAATTGTAATTAAAATGGCGTCATTTGCGCTGGGTACAATATTCCCATGGTTTGTGTTCTCGGGTTAATGCATCGTATCATGTGCGTTGTGGTCCAGTGGATATCGACTCGGAACGGGAAATCGGTAGACCCAAGTTCGAATTCCAGTCGAATTCGTTGCACTCATATACGCGCCAATACCCTTGGGAAAGGTATTAATCCGTCTCTTCCCTCCAGTTATGGGTCAAGTAACAGGACGGATTGGGTTCTATAGCCTTGGTTGGCAACCAGTCTAACGCAGAAAGCAATGGCAACCTACTGCGGGATAATCTTCTGCCCAGTCAGTCATGTCTCTTTCGAGACATGATCGCCCAAGCGTGTATCACGTATGGCACTTAACTGACTGACTGAATATAATATTTGCAAACATGACGAAAGTTTCTACTGGTCATAAATAGGGGGATCGGTTTTCTATTGATATATAGTAATAAACTGATCCCCCACTAATACTTAATATAATCATGTAATATAATCTATCTCTTCTCTCTCCAGGACAGATTGGGTTCTATAGCCTTGGTCGGCAACGAGTCTACCGCAGAAAGCAATGGCAACCTACTGCGGGATAATCTTCTGCCCAGTCAGTCATGTCTTTTTCGAGACATGATCGCCCAAGCGTGTATCACGTATGGCACTTAACTGACTTAACTGACTGATCATCCATCATATCTGTTGTCCTAAACCCTGTAGTTTCAGGGCCTTTCATTTCTTTTTACCAAAAAACGACATCCCAATCCGATACAAGAAAAAACTTTATATACTAAATGTCTCCCTTACATTCTTTCGCTCCGCATTCAGTGCGAAAAACAACTCCACAACAAATTTTCGAGTTTATGCTAGTTTATCCAGGTCATATTATATATAGTAATTCAAAGTTAGGATCAGTTTATTACTTAATAACAATAAAAAACTGATCCCCCAATTTATGTCCAATTAGAATCTTATATTAATACTGAAACACTAAGCATCAATTAAAGTTTCACCTCTAATAACCATGGGTATATCATCCCCGATTTTGAAACATTTAGATATAAAACTTTATTTGAAATATTTTACATGCAGGCACTTCAAAATTTATACTTTGAGTTAACATTAATAGGAACTGAAAAACATTATTTAGGTAAGAAAATCAGGTACTGAATATTGTAATTAAATTGTAATTAAAATGGCGTCATTTCTGCTGAGTACTATGTGTGAATTGTGGTGCAGTGGATATCGGCTCGGAACGAGAAATCAGAGAGCCGAGTTCAAAATCCAGTTGAATTCCTTGCATTCACTTACGCGCAAATATCCTTGGGAAAGGTATTAATCCGTCTATTCCTTCCAGTTATGGGTTAAATAACAGGACAGATTGGGTTCTATAGCCTTGGCTGGCAACCAGTCTACCACAGAAAGCAATGGCAACCTCTGCTCAGTCAGTCATGTCTCTTTCGAGATATCATCGCCCAAATCGTGTATCATGTATGGCACTCGACTGACTGACTATATACCGACAGTTAGTGTTTTCGGGTTAATAGTTGTGTTTAGCCTAATTTGTAAACTATATACGTGTACTTATAAAAAAGCAAATTTTTACCATTTCATTTTCCTTGCACAATATTCAAACATCATGTTCCTCAGTATTATTTTGTTTTTTGTCAATACTTATTGAAAAGCAGTGAGTTGTTATTTGTGCCTACACCAAATACAAATTCGTGTGAACGCTATCAAGGTGTAATTACATGTGAGCTCTGACAACGCGCTGTTCAAAGAAAATGATTGTAGTTGTACACCGACTATTTGAATGCTTCTGATTGTTATCAAATATTTCCAGTACACAAGAGATTGATATGGCTTTTAAAAAAAAAAAACTCAAATTAGACTGTATATGAGACTAAAATTAAACAAAGATAAGACCTAATCCACTGTTTTATCTCTTCTATAAACATCAATAAATATAATCATATAATTATGAATTAAAAGTACATTGCGACACGGAATTTTCAATGTTTCGAGAATCTCGTCATCAGGAATTGTTGAATGTTGGTTGTAAAAATTATTTACATTTTTCTGAAAAATGTAAATAATTCTCACGACCAACATCCAGCATTACCTTATGAAGAGAATCTCGAAACACTGAAAATTTCGTGTTGCAATGTATATTTAATTCATGATTAGAAACTGCTGGCCAAATTTCAAAGTGAATCTTTATTCTGATTAGTTAAAATGAACACACACATAAATTATATATCTTCCTACATACATAAATAGCAAACCGATGTTTTTTTTTTATATTTAAATGTAAATCATTTTGACAATTAACATCCAGCATTGCCTAATGACGAGATTCTTGAAACATTGAAATTTCTGTGTCGCAATATAGTTTTTAATTCATAATTATATGATTATATTAAGCTCTACTGATCACTGTTTATAGAGAAAATAAATGCCAGGGGACTCAAAATCGTAGGTTTTCTTACCATGACTGATATATTCAGGCGATTTGCAATAACGATTTGCAATAACTATTGCAAATCCCCTAAAGACACCACTCATGGTAGAAACCTAGGTCACGTAATAACTCGTTTACAAATGGAAAAAAATATAGACATATATACTACCGGCCATAATTATTAGGCCACCCCAGTTTTTTTTTTTTAAAGAAATGATGTATTTCATACTATGTTTAAGTAGATAATTCCAAACGAAAATAGAATGGTTCTTTTGTTATTATTACTTTGCAAGATTTTACAAGGCATAGAAGCAAAGATGAACTCGTCCGAATCACCCTAAATTGTCTTTATTATTTCATTGATAAAACTGCAATATAGGTAATTATTAAATAGTTATGAATTCATTTAATGCACATGTTATTGTGCAGTATTAACAAAAGAACCATTCTATTTTCATTTGCATTTATTCACTGGAAAATAAATACTAAAAAATAGTAGGGGTAGCCTAATATTTATGGCCGGTAGTGTAAATGTACTTTGAAAAAGCAAATCCTGATCATTTCATGTTTCTTTGCACAATATTCATGAATCATTTTCCTCGAAATTATTTTGCTTATTGTCAATACTTATTGAAAATTAGTGAGTGGTTATTTGTACCTACACCAAATACGAATTCGTGTGAATGCTATCAAAGTGTAATTACATGTGAGCACTGACAACGAGCTGCTCCAAAAAATGATTCTAGTTGTACACAGACTATTTGAATGCTTCTGATAGTTATCAAATATTTTCAGTACACGAGAGATTGATATGGCTTAACAAAACGAAACACAAATTAGATTTTATACGAGACTAAAATTAAACAAACATGAGAATTTATCTCTTCTATAAACGTCAATAAGTATCAAATTGATATATATATATATATATATATATATATATATATATATATATATATATATATATATTAATCATTTCACACCAAGCAAGGCATTTCACTGCCACTGTTGCGCAGGCGGTTACATAGGGGAAAGTGATGAGAAAGAGTGGTTAGGGGGTTACATAGGGGAAAGTGATGAGAAAGAGTGGTTAGGGGGTTACATAGGAGAAAGTGATGAGAAAGAGTGGTTAGGGGGTTACATAGGAGAAAGTGATGAGAAAGAGTGGTTAGGGGGTTACATAGGAGAAAGTGATGAGAAAGAGTGGTTAGGGGGTTACATAGGAGAAAGTGATGAGAAAGAGTGGTTAGGGGGTTACATAGGGGAAAGTGATGAGAAAGAGTGGTTAGTAGGTTACATAGGGGAAAGTGATGAGAAAGAGTGGTTAGGGGGTTACATAGGGGAAAGTGATGAGAAAGAGTGGTTAGGGGGTTACATAGGAGAAAGTGATGAGAAAGAGTGGTTAGGGGGTTACATAGGGGAAAGTGATGAGAAAGAGTGGTTAATAGGTTACATAGGGGAAAGTGATGAGAAAGAGTGGTTAGGGGGTTACATAGGGGAAAGTGATGAGAAAGAGTGGTTAGGGGGTTACATAGGGGAAAGTGATGAGAAAGAGTGGTTAGCAGGTTACATAGGGGAAAGTGATGAGAAAGAGTGGTTAGGGGGTTACATAGGAGAAAGTGATGAGAAAGAGCGGTTAGCAGGTTACATAGGGGAAAGTGATGAGAAAGAGTGGTTAGGGGGTTACATAGGAGAAAGTGATGAGAAAGGGTGGTTAGCAGGTTACATAGGGGAAAGTGATGAGAAAGAGTGGTTAGGGGGTTACATAGGGGAAAGTGATGAGAAAGAGTGGTTAGGGGGTTACATAGGGGAAAGTGATGAGAAAGAGTGGTTAGGGGGTTACATAGGAGAAAGTGATGAGAAAGAGTGGTTAGCAGGTTACATAGGGGAAAGTGATGAGAAAGAGTGGTTAGGGGGTTACATAGGGGAAAGTGATGAGAAAGAGTGGTTAGGGGGTTACATAGGGGAAAGTGATGAGAAAGAGTGGTTAGGGGGTTACATAGGAGAAAGTGATGAGAAAGAGTGGATAGGGGGTTACATCGGGGAAAGTGATGAGAAAGAGCGGTTAGCAGGTTACATAGGGGAAAGTGAAGAGAAAGAGTGGTTAGGGGGTTACATAGGAGAAAGTGATGTGAAAGAGTGGTTAGCAGGTTGCATAGGGGAAAGTGAAGAGAAAGAGTGGTTAGGGGGTTACATAGGAGAAAGTGATGAGAAAGAGCGGTTAGCAGGTTACATAGGGGAAAGTGATGAGAAAGAGTGGTTAGGGGGTTACATCGGGGAAACTGGTGAGAAAGAGTGGTTGGGGGGTTACATAGGGGAAAGTGATGAGAAAGAGTGGTTAGGGGGTTACATAGGAGAAAGTGATGAGAAAGAGTGGTTAGGGGGTTACATAGGGGAAAGTGATGAGAAAGAGTGGTTAGGGGGTTACATAGGGGAAAGTGATGAGAAAGAGTGGTTAGTGGGTTACATAGGAGAAAGTGATGAGAAAGAGTGGTTAGGGGGTTAACAAAGGGGAAAGTGATGAGAAAGAGCGGTTAGCAGGTTACATAGGAGAAAGTGATGAGAAAGAGTGGTTAGTGGGTTACATAGGAGAAAGTGATGAGAAAGAGTGGTTAGGGGGTTAACAAAGGGGAAAGTGATGAGAAAGAGCGGTTAGCAGGTTACATAGGGGAAAGTGATGAGAAAGAGTGGTTAGGGGGTTACATAGGAGAAAGTGATGAGAAAGAGTGGTTAGGGGGTTACATAGGAGAAAGTGATGAGAAAGAGTGGTTAGGGGGTTAACAAAGGGGAAAGTGATGAGAAAGAGCGGTTAGCAGGTTACATAGGGGAAAGTGATGAGAAAGAGTGGTTAGGGGGTTACATAGGAGAAAGTGATGAGAATGAGTGGTTAGGGGGTTAACAAAGGGGAAAGTGATGAGAAAGAGCGGTTAGCAGGTTACATAGGGGAAAGTGATGAGAAAGAGTGGTTAGGGGGTTACATAGGAGAAAGTGATGAGAAAGAGCGGTTAGGGGGTTAACAAAGGGGAAAGTGATGAGAAAGAGCGGTTAGCAGGTTACATAGGGGAAAGTGATGAGAAAGAGTGGTTAGGGGGTTACATAGGAGAAAGTGATGAGAAAGAGTGGTTAGGGGGTTACATAGGAGAAAGTGATGAGAAAGAGTGGTTAGGGGGTTACATAGGAGAAAGTGATGAGAAAGAGTGGTTAGGGGGTTACATAGGAGAAAGTGATGAGAAAGAGTGGTTAGGGGGTTACATAGGAGAAAGTGATGAGAAAGAGTGGTTAGGGGGTTACATAGGGGAAAGTGATGAGAAAGAGTGGTTAGTAGGTTACATAGGGGAAAGTGATGAGAAAGAGTGGTTAGGGGGTTACATAGGGGAAAGTGATGAGAAAGAGTGGTTAGGGGGTTACATAGGAGAAAGTGATGAGAAAGAGTGGTTAGGGGGTTACATAGGGGAAAGTGATGAGAAAGAGTGGTTAATAGGTTACATAGGGGAAAGTGATGAGAAAGAGTGGTTAGGGGGTTACATAGGGGAAAGTGATGAGAAAGAGTGGTTAGGGGGTTACATAGGGGAAAGTGATGAGAAAGAGTGGTTAGCAGGTTACATAGGGGAAAGTGATGAGAAAGAGTGGTTAGGGGGTTACATAGGAGAAAGTGATGAGAAAGAGCGGTTAGCAGGTTACATAGGGGAAAGTGATGAGAAAGAGTGGTTAGGGGGTTACATAGGAGAAAGTGATGAGAAAGGGTGGTTAGCAGGTTACATAGGGGAAAGTGATGAGAAAGAGTGGTTAGGGGGTTACATAGGGGAAAGTGATGAGAAAGAGTGGTTAGGGGGTTACATAGGGGAAAGTGATGAGAAAGAGTGGTTAGGGGGTTACATAAGGGAAAGTGATGAGAAAGAGTGGTTAGGGGGTTACATAGGAGAAAGTGATGAGAAAGAGTGGTTAGCAGGTTACATAGGGGAAAGTGATGAGAAAGAGTGGTTAGGGGGTTACATAGGAGAAAGTGATGAGAAAGAGTGGTTAGCAGGTTACATAGGGGAAAGTGATGAGAAAGAGTGGTTAGGGGGTTACATAGGAGAAAGTGATGAGAAAGAGTGGTTAGCAGGTTACATAGGGGAAAGTGATGAGAAAGAGTGGTTAGGGGGTTACATAGGGGAAAGTGATGAGAAAGAGTGGTTAGGGGGTTACATAGGGGAAAGTGATGAGAAAGAGTGGTTAGGGGGTTACATAGGGGAAAGTGATGAGAAAGAGTGGTTAGGGGGTTACATAGGAGAAAGTGATGAGAAAGAGCGGTTAGCAGGTTACATAGGGGAAAGTGATGAGAAAGAGTGGTTAGGGAGTTACATAGGGGAAAGTGATGAGAAAGAGTGGTTAGGGGGTTGCATAGGGGAAAGTGATGAGAAAGAGTGGTTAGGGGGTTACATAGGAGAAAGTGATGAGAAAGAGTGGTTAGGGGGTTACATAGGAGAAAGTGATGAGAAAGAGTGGTTAGGGGGTTACATAGGGGAAAGTGAAGAGAAAGCGTGGTTAGGGGGTTACATAGGAGAAAGTGATGAGAAAGAGTGGTTAGCAGGTTACATAGGGGAAAGTGATGAGAAAGAGTGGTTAGGGGGTTACATAGGGGAAAGTGATGAGAAAGAGTGGTTAGGGGGTTACATAGGAGAAAGTGATGAGAAAGAGCGGTTAGCAGGTTACATAGGGGAAAGTGATGAGAAAGAGTGGTTAGGGGGTTACATAGGGGAAAGTGATGAGAAAGAGTGGTTAGGGGGTTACATAGGAGAAAGTGATGAGAAAGAGTGGATAGGGGGTTACATCGGGGAAAGTGATGAGAAAGAGTGGTTAGGGGGTTACATAGGAGAAAGTGATCAGAAAGAGTGGTTAGGGGGTTACATAGGAGAAAGTGATGAGAAAGAGTGGTTAGGGGGTTACATAGGGGAAAGTGATGAGAAAGAGTGGTTAGGGGGTTACATAGGAGAAAGTGATGAGAAAGAGTGGTTAGCAGGTTACATAGGGGAAAGTGATGAGAAAGAGTGGTTAGGGGGTTACATAGGGGAAAGTGATGAGAAAGAGTGGTTAGGGGGTTACATAGGGGAAAGTGATGAGAAAGAGTGGTTAGGGGGTTACATAGGAGAAAGTGATGAGAAAGAGTGGATAGGGGGTTACATCGGGGAAAGTGATGAGAAAGAGCGGTTAGCAGGTTACATAGGGGAAAGTGAAGAGAAAGAGTGGTTAGGGGGTTACATAGGAGAAAGTGATGTGAAAGAGTGGTTAGCAGGTTGCATAGGGGAAAGTGAAGAGAAAGAGTGGTTAGGGGGTTACATAGGAGAAAGTGATGAGAAAGAGCGGTTAGCAGGTTACATAGGGGAAAGTGATGAGAAAGAGTGGTTAGGGGGTTACATCGGGGAAACTGGTGAGAAAGAGTGGTTGGGGGGTTACATAGGGGAAAGTGATGAGAAAGAGTGGTTAGGGGGTTACATAGGAGAAAGTGATGAGAAAGAGTGGTTAGGGGGTTACATAGGGGAAAGTGATGAGAAAGAGTGGTTAGGGGGTTACATAGGGGAAAGTGATGAGAAAGAGTGGTTAGTGGGTTACATAGGAGAAAGTGATGAGAAAGAGTGGTTAGGGGGTTAACAAAGGGGAAAGTGATGAGAAAGAGCGGTTAGCAGGTTACATAGGAGAAAGTGATGAGAAAGAGTGGTTAGTGGGTTACAAGGAGAAAGTGATGAGAAAGAGTGGTTAGGGGGTTAACAAAGGGGAAAGTGATGAGAAAGAGCGGTTAGCAGGTTACATAGGGGAAAGTGATGAGAAAGAGTGGTTAGGGGGTTACATAGGAGAAAGTGATGAGAAAGAGTGGTTAGGGGGTTACATAGGAGAAAGTGATGAGAAAGAGTGGTTAGGGGGTTAACAAAGGGGAAAGTGATGAGAAAGAGCGGTTAGCAGGTTACATAGGGGAAAGTGATGAGAAAGAGTGGTTAGGGGGTTACATAGGAGAAAGTGATGAGAATGAGTGGTTAGGGGGTTAACAAAGGGGAAAGTGATGAGAAAGAGCGGTTAGCAGGTTACATAGGGGAAAGTGATGAGAAAGAGTGGTTAGGGGGTTACATAGGAGAAAGTGATGAGAAAGAGCGGTTAGGGGGTTAACAAAGGGGAAAGTGATGAGAAAGAGCGGTTAGCAGGTTACATAGGGGAAAGTGATGAGAAAGAGTGGTTAGGGGGTTACATAGGAGAAAGTGATGAGAAAGAGTGGTTAGGGGGTTACATAGGAGAAAGTGATGAGAAAGAGTGGTTAGGGGGTTACATAGGAGAAAGTGATGAGAAAGAGTGGTTAGGGGGTTACATAGGAGAAAGTGATGAGAAAGAGTGGTTAGGGGGTTACATAGGAGAAAGTGATGAGAAAGAGCGGTTAGGGGGTTAACAAAGGGGAAAGTGATGAGAAAGAGCGGTTAGCAGGTTACATAGGGGAAAGTGATGAGAAAGAGTGGTTAGGGGGTTACATAGGAGAAAGTGATGAGAAAGAGCGGTTAGGGGGTTAACAAAGGGGAAAGTGATGAGAAAGAGCGGTTAGCAGGTTACATAGGGGAAAGTGATGAGAAAGAGTGGTTAGGGGGTTACATAGGAGAAAGTGATGAGAAAGAGTGGTTAGGGGGTTACATAGGAGAAAGTGATGAGAAAGAGTGGTTAGGGGGTTAACAAAGGGGAAAGTGATGAGAAAGAGCGGTTAGCAGGTTACATAGGGGAAAGTGATGAGAAAGAGTGGTTAGGGGGTTACATAGGAGAAAGTGATGAGAAAGAGTGGTTAGGGGGTTAACAAAGGGGAAAGTGATGAGAAAGAGCGGTTAGCAGGTTACATAGGGGAAAGTGATGAGAAAGAGTGGTTAGGGGGTTACATAGGAGAAAGTGATGAGAAAGAGGTGGTTAGGGGGTTATCAAAGCGGAAAGTGATGAGAAAGAGCGGTTAGCAGGTTACATAGGGGAAAGGGATGAGAAAGAGTGGTTAGGGGGTTACATAGGAGAAAGTGATGAGAAAGAGTGGTTAGTGGGTTACATAGGAGAAAGTGATGAGAAAGAGTGGTTAGGGGGTTAACAAAGGGGAAAGTGATGAGAAAGAGCGGTTAGCAGGTTACATAGGGGAAAGTGATGAGAAAGAGTGGTTAGGGGGTTACATAGGAGAAAGTGATGAGAAAGAGTGGTTAGGGGGTTAACAAAGGGGAAAGTGATGAGAAAGAGCGGTTAGCAGGTTACATAGGGGAAAGTGATGAGAAAGAGTGGTTAGGGGGTTACATAGGAGAAAGTGATGAGAAAGAGCGGTTAGGGGGTTAACAAAGGGGAAAGTGATGAGAAAGAGCGGTTAGCAGGTTACATAGGAGAAAGTGATGAGAAAGAGTGGTTAGTGGGTTACATAGGAGAAAGTGATGAGAAAGAGTGGTTAGGGGGTTAACAAAGGGGAAAGTGATGAGAAAGAGCGGTTAGCAGGTTACATAGGAGAAAGTGATGAGAAAGAGTGGTTAGGGGGTTACATAGGGGAAAGTGATGAGAAAGAGTGGTTAGGGGGTTACATAGGGGAAAGTGATGAGAAAGAGTGGTTAGGGGGTTACATAGGGGAAAGGGATGAGAAAGAGTGGATAGGGGGTTACATCGGGGAAAGTGATGAGAAAGAGTGGTTAGGGGATAGCATAGGGGAAAGTGATGAGAAAGAATGGTTAGGGGGTTACATAGGGGAAAGTGATGAGAAAGAGTGGTTAGGGGGTTACATAGGGGAAAGTGATGAGAAAGAGTGGTTAGGGGGTAGCATAGGGGAAAGTGATGAGAAAGAATGGTTAGGGGGTTACATAGGAGAAAGTGATGAGAAAGAGTGGTTAGGGGGTAGCATAGGGGAAAGTGATGAGAAAGAGTGGTTAGGGGGTTACATAGGGGAAAGTGATGAGAAAGAGTGGTTAGGGGGTTACATAGGGGAAACTGGTGAGAAAGAGTGGTTAGGGGGTTACATAGGGGAAAGTGATGAGAAAGAGTGGTTAGGGGGTTACATAGGAGAAAGTGATGAGAAAGAGTGGTTAGGGGGTAGCATAGGGGAAAGTGATGAGAAAGAGTAGTTAGCGGGTTACATAGGGGAAAGGGATGAGAAAGAGTGGATAGGGGGTTACATCGGGGAAAGTGATGAGAAAGAGCGGTTAGCAGGTTACATAGGGGAAAGTGATGAGAAAGAGCGGTTAGCAGGTTACATAGGGGAAAGTGATGAGAAAGAGTGGTTAGGGGGTAGCATAGGGGAAAGTGATGAGAAAGAATGGTTAGGGGGTTACATAGGAGAAAGTGATGAGAAAGAGTGGTTAGGGGGTAGCATAGGGGAAAGTGATGAGAAAGAGTGGTTAGGGGGTTACATAGGGGAAAGTGATGAGAAAGAGTGGTTAGGGGGTTACATAGGGGAAACTGGTGAGAAAGAGTGGTTAGGGGGTTACATAGGGGAAAGTGATGAGAAAGAGTGGTTAGGGGGTTACATAGGAGAAAGTGATGAGAAAGAGTGGTTAGGGGGTAGCATAGGGGAAAGTGATGAGAAAGAGTAGTTAGCGGGTTACATAGGGGAAAGGGATGAGAAAGAGTGGATAGGGGGTTACATCGGGGAAAGTGATGAGAAAGAGCGGTTAGCAGGTTACATAGGGGAAAGTGATGAGAAAGAGCGGTTAGCAGGTTACATAGGGGAAAGTGATGAGAAACAGCGGTTAGCAGGTTACATAGGAGAAAGTGATGAGAAAGAGCGGTTAGCAGGTTACATAGGGGAAAGTGATGAGAAAGAGTGGTTAGGGGGTAGCATAGGGGAAAGTGATGAGAAAGAATGGTTAGGGGGTTACATAGGGGAAAGTGATGAGAAAGAGTGGTTAGGGGGTTACATAGGGGAAAGTGATGAGAAAGAGTGGTTAGGGGGTTACATAGAGGAAAGTGATGAGAAAGAGTGGTTAGGGGGTTACATAGGGGAAAGTGATGAGAAAGAGTGGTTAGGGGGTTACATCGGGGAAAGTGATGAGAAAGAGTGGTTAGGGGGTAGCATAGGGGAAAGTGATGAGAAAGAATGGTTAGGGGGTTACATAGGGGAAAGTGATGAGAAAGAGTGGTTAGGGGGTTACATAGGGGAAAGTGATGAGAAAGAGTGGTTAGGGGGTTACATAGAGGAAAGTGATGAGAAAGAGTGGTTAGGGGGTTACATAGGGGAAAGTGATGAGAAAGAGTGGTTAGGGGGTTACATAGGGGAAAGTGATGAGAAAGAGTGGTTAGCAGGTTACATAGGGGAAAGTGATGAGAAAGAGTGGTTAGGGGGTTACATAGGGGAAAGTGATGAGAAAGAGTGGTTAGGGGGTTACATAGGGGAAAGTGATGAGAAAGAGTGGTTAGGGGGTTACATAGGGGAAAGTGATGAGAAAGAGTGGTTAGGGGGTTACATAGGGGAAAGTGATGAGAAAGAGTGGTTAGGGGGTTACATAGGGGAAAGTGATGAGAAAGAGTGGTTAGGGGGTTACATAGGGGAAAGTGATGAGAAAGAGTGGTTAGGGGGTTACATAGGAGAAAGTGATGAGAAAGAATGGTTAGGGGGTTACATCGGGGAAACTGGTGAGAAAGAGTAGTTAGCGCGTTACATAGGGGAAAGGGATGAGAAAGAGTGGATAGGGGGTTACATCGAGGAAAGTGATGAGAAAGAGCGGTTAGCAGGTTACATAGGGGAAAGTGATGAGAAAGAGCGGTTAGCAGGTTACATAGGAGAAAGTGATGAGAAAGAGCGGTTAGCAGGTTACATAGGGGAAAGTGATGAGAAAGAGTGGTTAGGGGGTAGCATAGAGGAAAGTGATGAGAAAGAATGGTTAGGGGGTTACATAGGGGAAAGTGATGAGAAAGAGTGGTTAGGGGGTTACATAGGGGAAAGTGATGAGAAAGAGTGGTTAGGGGGTTACATAGGGGAAAGTGATGAGAAAGAGTGGTTAGGGGGTTACATAGGGGAAAGTGATGAGAAAGAGTGGTTAGGGGGTTACATAGGGGAAAGTGATGAGAAAGAGTGGTTAGGGGGTTACATCGGGGAAACTGGTGAGAAAGAGTAGTTAGCGCGTTACATAGGGGAAAGGGATGAGAAAGTGTGGTTAGGGGGTTACATGGAGGAAGTGATGAGAAAGAGTAGCTAGATGCAGGAAATGTCAGAGGGAGTGTGATAGACGGGTAAGGATACTGAGAATGAGGGTTGAGTAGATGGGAAGAGTGTTTGAGAGAATGGGTGTGAGTTCGTATGTTATGAGATTTCTATTGACCTTACATTTAAACTCCTGCGGCTTGTAGCTGTCAGGGAAGCAAGTATACAGAAGGGAATTTCACAGGCGGGAAGTGCGATAAAAGAAGCTGTTGGAGTAGAAATTGCGGTTACATCTTATCTGTTTCACTGTAAAAGGGTGGGGTCTAGTTGCAAATCTAGTATCTCGTGCAAATTCATACATAGGGGGCACCAGTGATCTAAGTTTATCGGAGCAGAAGCCGTGAAAGCATTTACAGTAGAGGCACAGGGAAGCTACATCACGCCGGTGAGAGAGTGACTGCAGCCGTTCTGTCAAGTCGGTGTATATATATATATTTATATATATATACTACCGGCCATAATTTTTAGGTACCCTGTTTTTTTTTAAAGAAATGATGTATTTCGTACTATTGTTAAGTGGATAATCCTAAATGAAAATAGAACGGTTCTTTGGTTATTATTACTTTGTAAAATTTTACAAGGCAAGGAACAAAGATGAACTCATCCAAATCACTCTAAATTTTCTTCATTCTTTCATTGATGAAACTGCAATATAGGCAATCATTCAATATTTATAAATTCATTTGATGCACATGTTATTGTGCAGTGTTAACAAAAGAACCATTCCATTTTCATTTACAATTATTCACTTGCCAATAAATACTAAAAAAATCCATTACTTTTTGGAAACGTTAGGGTGGCCGGTAGTGTGTGTGTGTATATATATATATATTAAATAATTCATCTAGTTTTATTAGACCTCAACAGAATGCAGAAAGCACTGGACGGCCGTTTCGTCCTATATTTGGGACTCATTAGCAGTGCGCATCCACTACCAGAAATTGAAATCCAAACAGTTACTGCGGGATAATCTTCTGCTCAGTCTGTCATGTCTCTTTCGAGACATGATCGCCCAAGCGTATATCACGTACGTTTCTGAACCGACTGAAGGATTAGAATAATGAGTGACGTCAAGATTTCGCTAGAAGCAAAGAAAAGAGCGCTGGTCTGTTATGAAATTCTGGTCTTTCAATATGGCAGCGAATGGTGAAGAAGCCGTGAAGCAACCGAATTGTGATTTTATAGAAGGATTCTGTGGATAACATGGAGAAAATATGTGAGTGAGGACGAGGTTTTGGAGAGGATGGACGCGAAAAGGTAACTCACACTTAACACCGGGATGAGACAGCTGAAGTTTCAGGGTCATGTAGTGAGGACGGATGGCTTGGAGAATCTGATGCTCACCGGACGGATAGAAAGAGAGACAAGGGAAAGCACAGCGTGACATAATTGATGGACTTGAGTACATTGATGGCTGAGCAGAGTTTCAGAAGTATATTAGGAAAAGGCTGAAAGGACACGGCACATAAAAAAGAAGATGAAAAATAAGAAGAAGAAAAAGAAGAAAAAAAGAAGAAAAACAAGAACATGAAGAAAAACAAGAAGAAAAATCAAGAAAAAGAAGAAAAAGAAAGCAAAGAAGAAGAAAAAGAAAAACAAGAAGAAGAAAAAAAGAAAAAACAAGAAGAAGAAAAAGAAGAAGAAAAAGAAAAAGATGAAGAAGAAAAAATAAGAAGAGGAAAAAGTAGAAAATAATAATAAGAAGAAGAATAAGAGAAACAAGAAGAAAAAAGAAGAAAAAGAAGAAGAAAAAGAAGAAGAAAAGGAAGAAAGAAGAAGAAGAAGAAGAAGAAGAAAAAGAAAAAACAAGAAGAAGAAGAAGATGAAAAAGAAGTAAAACAAGAGAAAAGAAGAAGAAAAAGAAGAAAGAGAAGAAGAAGAAGAAGAAGAAGAAGAAAAAGAAAAAACAAGAAGAAGATGAAAAAGAAAGAAAACAAGAGAAAAGAAGAAGAAAAAGAAGAAAACGAAAAATAAGTACACTTCTCATGTATTTTGTTTTTAAAAGCACAGTTTGTATCTGTCTATAATTCTGAAATGAGGTAGTTTTTTTATATTATTTACATTGTTCGGACAGTTGTCCTTGTTTCATCGCCATATTCATTTTAACGACGCTTCGACCGTTGCTTTATTTTTATTGTTTGGACTGTTGTCCTAAATTTTATTGCCATATTCATATTAACGACGATTCAACTGTTGCTTTATTTTTGTTGTTTGGACTAAAGTCCTCATCTTCATTGCCATGTTTATGACCTTTCGACCGTTTTAGTTTCGGCCTTCTTCCGGTGCTCAGAATTTCGAACTGAACCCTTTATTTCGATCACTGGAGCACATTGTTCTCGATCCATGAGCAATGCTACTTCCTGGTGTCTTAGTTATCTCCCTTTAACTTAACTCTTTAAGTTACTTGTAGCCAGATATACACTGACAATTCATTAAGCAAAGTCACTGGATTTAACCGACGCCATGTGCATAAAACGTTGGTTAGATCCGGTCACGTGACACAAATAGTAGTGAATTCAATACCAAGCTACAGCGGTGGTGAACAAATAACTTAGTCAAGTTAAATGGAGTCAACTAAGACATCCGAAAGTGGCAGAGATCATCAATCGATAACATTATACCCAGGTGTTCGAAACTCTAATCACCTGAAGAGCGCCAGAGCGTACAGCGGTCGAAACCTCGTGAATATGAATATGGCAATAAAGGTGACAAATGTAAATAGTGTAAATACTACCTCATCTCAGAAATATAGACAAATAGAATAATCTATTATTAAACGTCATACAAATGGCAACAAAGATGAGGACAATAGTCCGAATAATGAAAATATTGTAAATACCACCTCATCTCAAAAATATAGACAAATAGAATGACCTATTATTAAACGTAGTACAAATGGCAACAAAGACGCGGAAAATAGTCCGAATAATGAAAATATTGTAAATATCACCTCATCTCAAAAATATAGACAAATAGAATGACCTATTATTAAACGTAGTACAAATGGCAACAAAGATGCGGAAAATAGTCCGAATAATGAAAATATTGTAAATACTACCTCATCTCAAAAATATAGACAAATAGAATGATCTATTATCAAACGTCGTACAAATGGCAACAAAGATGAGGACAATAGTCCGAATAATGTAAATACTGTAAATACTACCTCATCTCAGAAATATAGACAAATAGAATGATCTATTATTAAACGTCGTACAAATGGCAACAAAGATGAGGACAATAGTCCGAATAATGTAAATACTGTAAATACTACCTCATCTCAAAAATATAGACAAATAGAATGATCTATTATTAAACGTCATACAAAGGGCAACAAAGATGCGGACAATAGTCCGAAAAATGTCAATACTGTAAATGTCAAATGCAGTTAACATTTTTGTTAGTTATCAACAGAAATTGCTACATAAGACAACTTAAACTACATTTTGATAATTAAAATGAAATTCAAGAATATATTCGCAATATTTACATTTTCGGACTGTTGTTCTCATTTTTATTGTCACATTCATATTCACGAGGTTTCGGTCCTTGTACGCTCCGGCCATCATCAGGTGCTAAATTTGTAATAAAGTGTTCCGTTCAAAATTCCTAGTACCTGAAGAAGGCCGGAGCGTACAAAGGCCGAGACGTCGTACAAGTGACAACAAAAATGAGGACTATAGTCCGAATGATGAAAATATTGTAAATATTACCTCATCTCAGAAATATAGACAAATAGAATGATCTATTATTAAACGTTGTACAAATGGCAACAAAGATGAGGACAATAGTCCGAATAATGTAAATACTGTAAATAGAACCTCCTATCAGAAACATAAACAAATTTTACTGAGCATATTGAGGGCAAGAAGAAAGGGAAAAGAAGCTAGCCACATACCGGCCCATCTTGTACGAATGGATGGCCAAACGGAGTGACTTTTATTAAAGTAAGGAAAGCTGCTAAAAGATAGAAAGTAGTGGAGAACCATGATCTTTTATGCAATGAAGGAACGCGGTACTTTCTTTGCGTTTGAATAAAAAACAAAAAATATAATTGAGGCAACAATTTCCCTGGGTTTTCATGTTCCAGGTCAATACTTCTTGAATGTTATTGTGATGTTCGTAACTTCTTCTTCTTCTATGTGCCCTGTCCCTTCAGGACGTAGGCGATCATGGCTCTCCACGTCTCCCTATCCCACGTCTTCTTGAATGTTATTGTGATGTTCGTAACTTCTTCTTCTTCTATGTGCCCTGTCCCTTCAGGACGTAGGCGATCATGGCTCTCCACGTCTCCCTATCTCCACGTCTCCCTATCTCTTAGTATGTTTGCTCCTGTTGCTCCTTGCAAGTCCCGTTCCGTCATCCACCTGATCAGGCCCTGCAAATATGTTATCCGCTGCCTTCCTCTGTTTCTCCTTCCTTCTATCTGTCCAGTCAGTATCAGGTTCTCCAGGCTTTCCTTCCTCATTGCATGTCCCAGGAACTTCAGTTGTCTCTTCCTGATGCTCAGCATCAATTTCCTTTTTGTTGCCATTCTTTCTTACACCTCGTCGTTGCTTGTATGCTCAGTCCACGATATCCGTAGCATCCATCTGTAGAACCACATTTCGGCCGCTTCCAGTTTTTTCCTCATTTTCGATGATATTGTCCAGCATTCACTGCCGTATTGAAGAACTGACATCACGTAGCAGTCTAGCACTCTTTTCTTCGTTTCTATTGAGATTTTCCTGTTTGTTAGTATTTCTGGAACGCGTCCTTTGCCATGCCAATTCGCCTTCGGATCTCCGTGTCGCACTTTCCATCTCCTGTTAGAACACTTCCTAGGTACTTAAATTCTTGGACTTGTTTGATTCTGTTATCCCCCACTTGTATTTGGCATTTTGGGTTGTATCTTTTGCTGATGACCATGCACTCAGTTTTCTTAAAGTTTATTTGTAGTCCCTTCTTGTCACTCTCCACTGCTACTTTCTGTATGAGGTCTTGTAGTTTCCTTTCCGTGTCCGCAATCAGCACTGTATCGTCCGCATATCTTATGTTGTTCAGGTTGTGGCCTCCAATAACAAATCCTGGCGTGTCAACCAGGGTCCTCAAAATATTCTCGCTGTATAGGTTGAACAAATCCGGTGAAAAGACACATCCTTGTCTTACGCCTTTTTCTATCTTTTTGTATCGTTGTTAATTTAAAGAAAAAAAACAAAAAAAAAAACGTGCGATCGAATGTGAACGCTAACAGAATGTAATTAAATCTGAAAATTGATATATATATATATATATTAAAATTATTACTGTTGAACCATGAAAATATAAATCATACAAATTACATCAGTGAATCATAAGCGAATAAAATGTCGTTAAGAAAATGCCCCAATTTTTTTTTGTTTTTTTAATCGTATCACCCCGAGCAAGGCGGTAACGCCACTGATGTGCAGGGGGCTACGTAATAGTGAGAAGATTGGTAAAGAGAAAACTGGAAACCACATCCTAAACATATAACAAGAGATGAGCCTCTACACCTGTTCAGTAGACGTGGGTGGAGTGTGAACCGGGCGATAGTTCAGTTTATCTACTCTAATTAAAAAAAAGAAGAAAAGAGTGAAAAGATTGGAAAAGAGAAAGCCGGAAACCACATCCTAAACAAGGAAAAGGAATGAGCCTCTTCATCTGTTCAATAGAAGTGGGTGGAGTGTGAACTGGGCGATAGTTTAGTCTATCTACTCCAATTAAAAAAAGAGAAGAAAAGAATGAAAAGATTGGAAAAGAGAAAGCCGGAAACCACATCTTAAACAGGGAACCAGGGATGGGCCTCTTAACTTGTTCAATAGACGTGGGTGGAGTGTGAACCGGGCGATAGACATAATATGAAACTAAAATGATAAGAATTAATAACTTTTGTTTGTCTCCATGCTATAAAAATCAGCAATTATGAGAAATTAAAATAATTATTAATATTTTTTCTGTCTCACTAGAAATTCTGAGCGGTATGGTGATTATCTAAGCTCAGATTAGATGTGGCACATGTCGAAAGTACGAGGCACTCAGTGTGGAACGAATTCACTACTCAGTTGCAATAATTTATGAGTCCCACCCAATTAACAGTTAAATCAGCCAAATGCAGCAGAAAATTCAACTCCACCAGCTTCTTTTCTCGCACTGTGGAACTCTCTTCCATATTCTTGCTTTCCTGACGGCTACAATCTCCAGAAATTTAAATGCAATGTCAATACCCATCTCTTATCTACTTGACTCTAGTTCTTTCTACATCAACCTGTATATCTTTTCCTTTCTCTCTACATTTTCAAGTGTCATCACACCGGCATTCCCATCCTTCTCTTGCTCCCTTCACTGACACCCCCTGTAACTGGTTCGTCTTTCTTTTTCCTCTCCTCTTAGCTAATCTTTTTCTCTTATGTGGCCTTCTGAGCATCAGTGGCGTTACCGCCTTGCTTGGGGTGAAACGATTAAAAAAACAAAAGACAAGCTTGGTAACTATTACACTACCCCGAGGTGCCCAATTCTGAGCGGTATGATAGGGTCAAATTGGTAAAACAAAACATTTTTATAATCTTATCGCCCCAGCTAGGTAGTTTACTGCCACTGGTGCGCAGTGGGTTACATAGGAGGAAAGTTATGAGAAAGAGTGACAGATTATAGGGGGTGTCAGGAAGTGGGTAAGAGAAGGATGAGAATACTGATGAGAGTGGAGTGAACGGAGAAAGGATCATGAGAGAGAGGATGCAGCTTAGTGAGATAGGATATGACTATTGACTTTACACATAAATTCTTGGGGATTGTAGCTATCGGGAAAGCAAGTGAACGGAAGGGAATTCCACAGGCGGGAAGTGCGGGAAAAGAAGCTGATCGAGTAGAATTTGCGTTTACATTTTATCGGTTTCACAGTAAAATAGTGGGACCTAGTTGCTAATCTTCTGACTCGAGAAAATATATATATATATATGGGGCACCAGTGAGTTAAGCCATGAAAGTATTTGTAGAAGAGACACAGGAAAGAGAAGGTGACTACATCTGAGCTGCCCTGTCGGATTGGATCTCCTTACAGATTTCTTCGTTGGCTTTTGTCTAGGACCACTAGGTGGATTATACCAGATACACGCTTGGGTGATCATATCTCGAAAGAGACATGTCTGAATAGGCAGAAAACTTTACCCCATTAGTTGTAATAATAATTTTCACCCAAATGTGAGTTTTCATTAACGGCAGATCAACCACTGTGGATTATTTAATGCCAAAAAATTAGGGTTTTAAGGTTATTTTTTAATGTTCAGTTATAGTGAAAAGTTTGAATTAGTAAGATTTTAGTGAAAATTATTTTTATTTTTTTTTATTTTAGAAAACTGGAAATGTCTTCTAGTTTTGTATTCAAAAATGTTTTGCTGAGAATATTTTTTTCCTTCAAAAATGTGTTATGGTAAATCATTTTTTCTTCAAAAATGTATTGTTGCTAATATTTTTCATTCAAAAATGCATATTTTTCTATAAAGTCTAGTTTTATGCATATATTTCTATAAAAGTGTATTTTTATACTTTCATGGAGTTTTGACTCCAGTTTGGGGGGTCAACTATTTGCCCACAGCTGGGACCCTAACAGGTGCTACCACTCCGGGTCCGGGGTGATCTGGGAACAACAGCAATTAAAAGGTGGCTCCATGCTCTTCACATCCTCCCAATCAAAGACCTTGCTGCCGGATGCAGTTTATCGTCATGCCCAGGACCAAATTTCACCCTAAACAAGGCAGAAGTGCACAATGGATTACAGTGAGAGAATAAAAAAATACAGAGGATGTCGAAGAAAATACATAAGAGATGATTGAGAATCAAGTAGATAAAAGATGGCAATTAAACCTTTAGAGTTTGTCGCTGACAGGGAAGCAAGCGTATGAAATTGGGTTCCACAAACGGGAAGTGTGAGAAAAAAAGAAGAATTATTTGAGTCAAACAGGTTGTTATATTTAACTTTTTCAATGGTAAAATAAGGAGACCTTGATGTCAATCTAGAAGCATGGGTGAATACACGTGGTCGGTGTACTAGCTTTCTTACTAAATTACTTTCTGACCGAGGTAATAAAACTCAGTCTGTCTTTTTATTTAGCCCATAGCTAAAAGGAAGATACGTATTAATACCTTTCCCGGGTTTTTTTTAATCATATCACCCCGAGCAAGGCGGTAACGCCACTGATGTGCAGGGGTCTACGTAGGAGTGAAAAGATTTGGAAAAGAGAAAGCCGGAAACCACATCCTAAACAGTGAACAAGGGATCAGCCTCTACACCTGTACAATAGACGTAGGTGGAGTGTGAACCGGGCGATAGTTTAGTCTCTCTACTCCAATTGAGGAAGAAAAAAAAAGAGTTAAAGAATGGAAAAGAGTAAAAGATTAGAAAAGAGAAAACCGGAAACCACATCCTAAACAGGGAACAAGGGATGAGCCTCTTTACCTGTTCAATAGACGTGGGTGGAGTGTGAACCGGGCGATAGTTTGGTCTATCTATTCCAATTGAAAAAAGAAAAAAAAAAGAAAAAAAAAGAAAAGTGAAAAGATTGGAAAAGAGAAAGCAGGAAGCCACTTCCTAAACAGGTTATTTGTGCTTAAATGATTGCAACGAATGCAGCCGAAATTTGAACTCGGCTCTCCGATTTCTTGTTGCGAAGACGATATACACTGCACCACCACGTACTTCTCAAAAATAAGCAAATACGTATGCATAAACACTTAATCATGACCAAGCAAAAAAAAAAAAAAAAAAAAGAAAAAAGCGGAAAAAAGAAAATAAGAAAAAATAGAACAACCAGATAATACAACAAACATCAAATAAAAAAAAATATCACACGCCATGCTTACAAAGCAACAAACAAACGCACAAACATGAAAAAAAATAACAAAAAAAGAAAATCATGGAAACACGCAGGAACACTTGATCATGACCTAATTCATTTTAAGCGGGAGTATCGCCTAACACGTTAAAACGAGGCCAGCTCAATATAATAAGAGGTCAAGTCAATATAAAGCAGTAAAGCTGGTACATACACAAGCGAAATTTTAAGGGACCAGCACAATATAAAGCAATTAACCACCAACAAATACTACACCACTTGGAAAACAATGAAAATAAAATAAAATAGTGAGATAATATTCATGAATCAGAATTATATCAAACTTCACTTATTGGCGAAAGAAATCAGGATATATATATATATATATATATATATATATATATATATATATATATATATATAATAAATTATATTTTAGATATGTACAATTTTTTTTTATTCATTACAAAGTGTAAATTTTGTTTCAAGTGATGAGACATTGTCTTTTCAATGTCAAAACAAAATGTACACTTTGTAGTGGATAAAAAAAATTGTACATGTTCAAAAATAGAATTTATAGTAAATATTCACAGCTCTATATTATATATCGAGGACTGTTTTAAATTGATGTCTTGGCAGCTGTAAATTTTTCTTCTTTCCTTATTCACTCGAATACATACATACATATATTCATACATACATACATACATACATACAATAAAGTAGCACTAATTAATGACTAAAGTCAGAAAACATTAACGCTAACTTATCAGTAACGTAAATCGTCAACAACCCAACGAGGGCTACCACGTGGGTTAAAGTGGAAGAAAAAAAAAAAGAAACAAACAAAGCCCAATAACAATGAGTCAAGAGCTTGTTCGAAAGAAAAAAAACCCAAGACGAAAACCTTAACAGCAGAGTGCTCTAGACGAACTACTTAACACTATACGTGCTACTTTATTGTACGTACGTATATTAATACATACATACATACATATATATATATATAAAGTACTGTGCAAAAGTATCAGGGCAAGAACTATTTTATCTTTTATGAGGCATCAAAATAAAGTTTAAAATCACCCCTGTCCTAAAGCTTTTGAACACTACCTGTAGCGTGCAAAAGTATAAGGACACGGGTGATTTTCCTAAAACCTCAATGAAACTCAAATACAGGGTGAAAAGCCAAGTAAATTGCTAATAAATATTAATTATTTAAAACTTTGTGTAAAAAATGTCTTAAAAAGAATTTATATTTAATTTTTCCTATTTTCTATTAAACAAGTTATTTTGAAACTACTCATTATTCTATTATCCTTGGATATGACTGACTTTTTTCCTTATTCCCCTCCCCCTCTCGTGTTGATAAATCTGATAATACTTCTCAAGACACACTTTGGGAACAAATACAAGCTGCTTGGCAGGAGATACCATTAGATGCATTGAAGAAGCTTGTGATGTCAATGCCTGACAGAATGAAGGCTGTGATCAAAGCGAAAGGCTATTATAGTAAGTAATAAATTTATTTTGTAACAAGTATTTTTCTGTTATTAAAGCATTTGTTGAGTAAATAAAATAACATTACTTTAATTAAATTGTTTATTTTCTGTTAATATGCCTCATAAAAGATAAGATAGTTCTTGTCCTAATACTTTTGCACAGTACTGTACATTTTTCGTTTTATAATGCATAAATATTTCTTTTTAAGTAAGAATAAATGTCTACCGAACATATTAGGGCGAATCGACAATTCACCTCCATTTGAAGCAACTTGATTTTGTTCATAAAAAGCCGCGCTAAGATCCGCAGGAACTCACCAAAGCACAAGCCAACAGATGAGTTGAAATTTGCCTCAATTGCTCGGCAATCCATTGGACGAACGTTTTTGGAAGCGCATTGTGACATCCGACAAGAAATGGGTCTATCTGATCCAGCACAATCGAGACAAGCGATGGGTACAGAAAGGGCAAGAGACACCGTCGGTTCCAAAACAAGATCTATTCGGCATAAAAAGTCATGTTGTGCGTTTGGTGGAACTTTGAAGGAATCGTGCATTTTGAGTTGGTTCCGAATGGTCGTGCCATCAGTGCCGAACTTTACTGTCAGCAACTTGAGTGGGTCTACGAAAAGTTGAAGCAAATGTACCCGGCACTGATCAACCGAAAGCGCGCTTTGATGCAGAAGGACAATGCAAAGCCACACACCGCCAGGAAGACCAAAGACGAGTTTGAAGAGCTGGACGGCATTGAGGTTCTGCTACATCCAGCCTACAGTACTGACTGTGCTCCATCAGATTATGGCCTTTGCCGCTCAGTGCAACATATTCTGAAGGGCCGCCGATTCGACTCGTTTGATGAAGTCGAGGAAACCTGTCAAAAATTCTTTGATTCGAAGCCTGCCGAATGGTACTTTGACCAAATTCGAAAGCTTGCAGACCGATGGTAGAAAGTCTTGTAAAATGATGATCTTTATTTTGAGCAAAAATTTTTGTTGTTTTTGCGAGTAAAATTTCAATTTTTTGAAAGTGTTTACGAACTTTTGGGACAATTTAATATAAGTTGTACTGAACCATAGTGATGAACTGACATTTTATGAAAACATTGTAAATATTTCACTTTAAAATCTAAATCATTATAATGTTCATATAGGATTTATGTTCTAATATTGCATAACCATTATTTTATTAATAACCCACACAGTACTTATTTGTTTCTCCTAACTTCAATATGACTTACTATATCATAGTCAATAAATGAAATTTTACCCTAACCAATGCACGAAATTCTGTCGTATTAAAAATAACGTTTTCAAAATTTTCAATGTAATGAGAATCGTTATCTTATGTTTTCTTAATTTTTGTTCTTTTATTCTTTACTGTTCTCTAGTGCTTTCACACACTCTAAACCCCTCACGTCTTAGTGGATTTATTGCCTTGCTTACCATGTATTTTGTCCTGTAGGGTCCAGAAACAAGACACAAAAACAGAATATATTTTAGACAATTGGAAAAACATTCAAATGAGTGTTTATTATTGCGGATTCTAGAATGGATGCCACAGTTATCTGCTGGAATAAATTTCACTCTCTCACTCTCATTTTATATGCCTATCTATATCTTACAAGAGTTATTAAGTAAAACAAATAATTTTGGCACAAGACCAGTGTTTGCGAAGGAAAAAAAACTGAGGCTGGTCATCAATAACTATCCTATACCTAGCTAATGAAACTCGCGACCCAATCACTCTTTACAATTTTCCATTCACTCTAAGGACCCATCCATCATTAATCAATCCACCATACACCATAACAGCTCGGCTTACGGTCTATCACTTTGAATACACCGGTTCTCGCTCGATCACCAAAATTAAGCAACGTTGAGCCTGGTCAGTACTTAGATGGGTGACCGCTTGGGAATACCAGATGCTGTAAGCGTATAATGACGGATGTGCGTGTTTACTGCCTATCACGTTGAATACACTGGTTCTTGCTCGATCACTGAAGTTAAGCAACGTTGAGCCTGGTCAGTACCTAGATAGGTGACAGCTTGGGAATACCAGGTGCTGGAAACGTTTAGTGACGGATGTGCGTTGTGGTGTAGTGGATATCGGCTCGGAAAGAGAAATCGGTGAGCCCAGTTCTAATTCCAGTTAAATAACCTGCATTCACTTAAGCACTGGTACACTTGGGAAAGGTATTAATCCGTCCCTGCCCGCCAGTTATGGGTTAAATAACAAGGTTAGTACTTGGGGACACTTCCATTAAAAACAAACCCCAATGAATCTTGATACTCGAAAAGAAAAAAGTATTACTAGACACAAAACATATAAAAACAACAATAAATTGTTGAAAGAAAAAGGTATTACTAGCAATAAATAAATAAAATTTAGTTGGCAATAAATGACCCGCCGAGGCTGATATGCCATAAAAACAAAACATCCAAGCAACAACCATAACAGCTCATACATTCAGGGAACCTAAAACAGTAGATAATCCTCTTATCTACATCTTATTCTTACTCTAAAAAGTAGAACTGTTATTTATATATATACTAGCAGTATAGACCGCTGTTGCTCGGGTGTATTGAAAGCTTTAAAACTAATCCATGGTCCTGGAGCCCAAACTCTTTGGACTGTGGCACGAAAGACTAAAAACCAATAGTTGTTTTCAGTTAAAGCGAAACCGTAGACTGAAAGAAAAATGAATGGATGTAAGTAAAATTTTGATTTCCTGGTATCGATATCAAATAAGATTTTTTCGTCGTAAACTAAATTTTGAACGCTAAATAAGTCCTCTGAGTAAATGGTATCATGGCTGAGACTAAGAATTACAATTATACCTACTTAGAGCCAAACCCGAAGCAAAAACTAAAATAAAAGGGCTGAAACAAATACAGATATACAAGCAGATAAACAGACACACACACAAACATCTTGCATTATATATATATATATATATATATATATATATATATATATATATTATCGATTTTATGCACTATTGTAAGGACTGCAACCTTGAAACCTCTGAATATCGTTTCTTCTGTCTTTGTCTATGAGTGTATCAAATATGATTAAAATCGGACCTCTCCTTCTATAACCCGAGTTTTTCGATTATCGATTTTCGATATTTATCAGGGGAACCTCGACACAAAACCTAGCTAAGAACACTGGCAGACGCTTATAGTACAACTGTGTAAATTTTCAAGAAAATCGGTTCAGCCGTTTCGGTGTCTATAGGTAACGGACACACACACACATATACACACACAAAGTTCCATTTATAAATAAGTTTTAGACGAGTTCATGTGTCATATGGGTGAGTCCACATAACACGAATTCTCCTGAGTATTAGCTCCGCAAGGAGCCTTAATATTTTTCCTTTTTGTATTCCCGATGATAAAGTCAGTCATTTTCCTTAAACCGCGATGACATATTTTTTGAATGCCGCATTAAACACCGTCGAGACGTCGGCATAAAACCAAGTCTCGTTTTACTTCTTAATTCATATATAGGGGGTACCAGTGAGCTCAGATCATCGGAGCAGAAGCCGTGGAAATATTTGTAGAAGAGACACAGGGAAGTCACACTGTATCGGTGGGAAAGCGACTGTATCCTAGCTGCCAAGTCGGGATCGATCACATTATAGATTCTCCGTTGGATTCGGTCGAGGACACCTAAGTGGATAGCAAGAGCACCCGACTAGATATGGCAACAATACTCAATGCACGGGCGGATGGTTGACTTGTATCTGCTTTTGTTTAATTTTTTACGAAGCTATTAAGGCATTTTTTTCTTCTTGATATTGTGAGCTCTTGTGTCCGATACGTCTACAATTTAGGCCATTTTTTTATTTCCAGTATGAGTTGTCTTTATACCAATGCAATAATCCAAAACCGAAACACGGGATAGGAAGCACATTGTCATGTTTCTTTTTTGATTGGTTTGATTTAGATAGAAAAATCACTTGTTTTTTCTTTCTGTGTACTTTTCTTAGGTGAGCTATGCCAGATTCCCCGATATTTTTACAATCTTGGCGTACGCTTACAAATCTTTGAAAGTTTCAGCTAATGTCGGAGAGTAAGGTTTGGCTCATTTTCCAATTTATTCAGACCTCTACGTCTAATGTCGGCGTCATTAGTTGAAAAGAGTTTCTGAACAAATATCAAACACTTGAAATGATTTGTACTCAATTCTAACAATTTGAAATCGTCGCAATACTTTTTTACGACCGACACGAGCTGATTAAATTCATGCATTTCCATCTCTTATAAAACAGTAAAGTTTTCGGACTAAAAATTCTGTAAGAAGTTTAACCGCTTCACTGAATGTCAATCCGCTTTGTTCTACAGGGTAAAATATAATTCACAAATTTGGTGTGCTCTCCGGTGCCCAGATTTCGAAGAAAGCGACGAACTTTCTTAAAGTCTGACCAATTTATGCAATCTGTGGCATATAAATCCTTGAATCGTCTAAAATAAAAAGCAAAGGTTGTATCCTCGCTCGGAAATTTTGTAAAATCGTCTATTTTGGCTAGTTTTCCGTGAACGCATTTTTATTTTTCAGTAATTTTGTTTTCACTAATTTGTTTCGGAAGCCACTATTTAAACAACTTAATGATGATACAGTGCTGATAGCAGACACAGAAAAAAATTAGAAGACCTCTTACAGAATATAACTGAAGAGAATGACAAGAAAGGACTACAAATAAACTGCAAGAAAAACTTAATGCATGGTCATCAGTAAATAGAGCAGCCCAATATGCCAAATACAAATCAGGGATACTAGAATCAAGCAGGAACAAAAATTTAAATACCTGGGAAGCGTTATAACAGAAGACGGAAAGTGCGACATAGAGATCCGAAGGCTAATTGGCATGGCGAAGGAAGCATTCCAGAAGTTGAATAAAGTATAAAGAAACAGAACAAATTCACTAGAAACAAGGAAGAGAGTACTGGATTGCTATGTGATATCGGTTCTTCAATATGGCAGTGAATGCCGGACAATATCACCAAAGACCAAAGAAAAACTTGAAGCAACTGAAATGTGGTTCTACAGAAGGATGCTGCGAATACCATGGATTGAGCATGTGAGCAATGATGAGGTTTTGAAAATTATGGAAACGAAAAGGAAATTAATACTGAGCATTAGGAAGAGATAGCTAAAGTTTCTGGGACATGCAATGAGGAAGGAGGGCTTGGAGAACCTGATACTAACAGGCCAGATAAAGGGAAAGGGAGACAGGGGAAAGCAACGGATAACATATTTGAAGGACCTAATCCGGTGGATAATGGAACGAGGGTTGCATGGTGGAACAGGAGAAGGCGTGCTGAGAGCCACCGGGGAAACGGAGATGTGGAAAACCATCGTCGCCTACGTCCTGAGGAGATATGACACATAGAAGAAGAATTAGTTTCTAGTTTGCCAGTTCAACCTAAGATTATTTGCTTTTGTTGAGTTTAAAGTAGAATCAGTTCGAGCTTCTGATGTCTGAGTTTTGTTTGTTTTTTTAATTTCAATTTGCTTTTCATGCCATTTAAGTTCCCGTTCGTTTTGCTGTTCAAGTTGGAACTTTATAAATTTAAATATGGCGGATTTAAATTCATACATATTTATGTGTCTGTGTGTTTTTTTTTTCATGATTACTCTAATACAAATTAAATCCCAATGAAAACTTTTCTTTTCTTTGAACAAAAAAAATCATTAATTTCTTACTCCCTCAAAGAATCACGAGTTATTTTCTTCCTCGAAAAACATGAAATCTCGTAGTTTAGCGGCTCAATTTCAAGTTAATTGCAAGTTAGTTACACTTAGTTTTGTTCCGTTTTCTCTCCTGGGTTTCAAAGTACTATTGAGTAAAACAAAAAAGAATTCTTTTCGTTCGGTTTATTTTTCTAGATTGCCAAATGCTTTCTCAGTGTGACAAAAATATATTTCCGTGCTTACAATGATGAACCAATATTGACAATTTCCTCGCAGTTTATTTGAAATTTTCAAGATTTTTAAGAATCCTCATAGTCCATAAAAAATCTCGTCACCAATTTGTTGTGGTTCTGTTGAAGCCAGAAATAAAGACACCAAAACGGAATAGTGTTAAACATTTTTTTTACAAAGACAGTAGTAAAAACATATACTAATAAGCGATTATTAGCTGGGCTGTTTGTCTGGCTTCGAGAGTTGCGTTTATTGTGGGGGGGGTTGTGAGTGTCCTTTTTCTTGTTTTTAGTCAGTCAGTTAAGTGCCATACGTGAAATACGCTGAGGCGATCATGTCTCGAAAGAGACATGACTGACTGGGCAGAAGATTATCCCGTAGTAGGTTGCCATTACTTCCTACGATAGACTGGTTGCTAACAAATGCTTTAGAACCCAATCTCTCCTGCTATTCAACCCATAGCTAGAAGGAGAAGAGCTGTATTATTTTATTAAGGAGTAATTAATGGGGGATCAGTTCATTACTTCATAACAATAGAAAAACGATCCCCCACTTTAAGCTCAGTAGCAGCTTTAATTATGTTTCCTACTATTATATTCAGTGACTCACTTAAGTGCCATACGTGATACACGCTTTGGGCGATCATGTCTCGAAAGAGACATAACTGACTGGGCAGAAGATTATCCAACAATACCAATAGTGACAGACCTAACTCTGCCAAAACTAGTATTAATGAAGATATGATTTAAATTGTCTTGTACAACCCACCGAGAACAAACTCGGAGGGAAAAGAAGGGGAAGTAAAAAAAGAAATAAACGAAGTACATGAACAAAATTCAAGCACTCGTAAGAAGGAAAAAAATCCCAAGACGAAAACCCTAACACTAAAGCACTCAATACGAAATTAGAGCAAACAAAGCCAATTTCCCTGACCGAGCGGTTGGGCAAAAATGTGGTAGGTTGTTGGCACTTGCTTAGAATTTCTGTCTTTATATATATATATATATATATATATATATATATATATATATAGTGATGATTCACATATATGGTATTAATATGTATAGAAAAGAATATTAAAAAGTTTTGAATTTAAAAATGTATTTTTGGACAGTATTTGTTTATTTTTATTTTAAATTGTTTATTATTTGTTTATTCTATTTTATATTTCAGACCGCCCTCGGTCCTTAATCAGAAACAAGTGACTTCCAGCAACTGGTATTTCCAAGCGGTCACCCAACTAAATACTAACCAGGTTCAACGTTGCTTAGCTTTGGTGATCAAGCGAGAACCGGTGTGTTCAACGTGATATGGCTGTAAGCCATGTCCATATGTAACTTATGCGCTAATATTACTAAAAAATTATATTGCTAAAATAAATGGCCAACAAAATACTTCTTTGGTTTTCTGAACTCTAATATACCTAAATTACTTAATACTAATTGTAACCTAAAAATCGAACCCGTTTAACCGATGAAGTATTACAAAATCAAATTAAAAAAAAATAAAGTCTAACCTTCTCTTAAAAATTATTCTCTCCATTTAAATAATATAATGAGCACAGTCAGTATCTTACTCAAACAAAACTAAAAAGTGTCCTGTCTTGACATTATGCTAATTTGTACCTTTGCAAGACTCAAATTTTCAACTACATAGTTCAACCTGATTCTCATTTTTGATTTCGCAATACGGACAGACCTACAAACATCACTCATAGTTCTCTAAACAACCATAAATACTTATAATCTTAAATAAATCATTTTCACCTTTAATTTAAAAATATCACCTGAAGGAAAACAGTATTGTTCTGAAACTTGAAAATGTTTGTGTCTCGATAGAGAAAGAATGAAAGAAAGAAAGAGAGAGAGAGAGAGAGAGAGAGAGAGAGAAAGAGAGAAAAATATAGAGAGAAAAACGAAAGTCTTATTTGCTTCTAATCATGAACAATCAGGGCGTAATTTTCCAATAATATATACTTTTCAGTAATATATATATATATATATATATATATATATATATATATATATATTATAAATTATATTTTAGAACATGTACAGAATTTTCATATATCTCACTACAAATAGTACATTTGTTTCGACATTAAATTAATGTTTTGGACGTTATAAAAGTTTTTTCTTCGTTCTGTATTCACCCGGGTATATATATATATATATATATATATATATATATATATATATATATATATATATATGATGAGCTGTGATAGAGAGAAAGAGGCTTGTATGTGGATGACGTATATATATATATATATATAAAATTTTATTATTTAATTATCTATCTTTTTCAATTATATATACATACATTCAAATTATATACAGTGATAAATTTCAGTCTTATATGTAGCTAAATAGCTATTTCTGATTATTCTGTTCAATTATCATTTTCTCATATATATATATATGCATATATAAAAATCTATCTATCTATCTATCTATCTATCTATCTATGCCACTTCATATCTATCTATCTATCTATCTATCTATCTATCTATCTCCTTTCCTCCCTTTCACTCGTTCTCTCTCTCTCTCTCTCTCTCTCTATATATATATATATATATATATATATATATATATATATATATTTATCTTTGTATAAATCCGTCTGGAATGACAAAATAAAACGAAATGTCTTTTCTGCCTGTAATCATAAACAATTAGGGCGTAATTTTCAAATCATCTCCAAATGACCTCAGGGTCATTCATAATTTTCTAATGAGATATGGACCGCTGCGGAAGAAATAGAAACGTTGAAATAAGAGGTTTTCTTTTTAATATTGTTTTCTTTTTATCTTTATTTTATATTTTCTCGGCGCGTCATTTCTTTTATCTCAGTGATATTACAACTAATGGACTTAAGATAGCACGATATTGATGTTCATCGGTGTGATTACTTCTACACAGAGCCTCCTGGACATTCCTCTTGTTAACCTATGAAAAACAGGGTGTCTACCAAATTGCTATATTTGGCAACTAGTACCACTAGCGCGGCATGCCTTTTCATTAGTGCTCTCAGACTGAAAGCTGCCATGCAAATCACTTAATGCAAGCTGCACAACACTGTCTTCTGTTTATGGTGCTCTGAAGGGGTTCTCAAATACCTTGTGGACACTATTCACACCCTGATTGAGCACTCTGGAAGAATGGTAAGCTTTGAAAAAACAGTAGCTGCTCTAGCATCTACGCATCGTTTATTCAGTAATGAATTAGAACACTCTCAGTTACTGGTGTATGTTTATGTCGTGGACCCGGTTAAAGTTTCAGCAAGAATAACGCAAAAACAAACAAATTGGAAAATACAAATACATATTAAATACGGAAATATTCAATATTTATAACTTGGTCAGTAGGAACGATGATACGAGTTAGTGTGGTATACTGTGACTCGACCCTCGGCCTTAGAACTGGGACTCGTAATGGTCGTTAAGGTAGCAGTGTTCGTAGACCGACTCTAGGCTGATTTGGGGCCGCTCTGAGGCCGTTCTCCTCAGGCTGCTCCCTCTCACCTCTTATGAGTGTATGTATAAGTGATGGTTGGAAGATTTCATTCAGTCTGTTGGTAATGCCGCCATGACAGTTTACATATCACACGCTAAACGTATGCCATCTTTTACCGAGCGCCCATAGCTCAGAGATAGAATCGTTGACTGATGTCAATTCGGTCGGGTTTCAGTCATGGCTAAAAGCAATCGGATGTCTATCCTTACTGATGAGCTGTGGTACAGCAAAACAGATCTGTCTGCAGATGACTATATATATATATATATATATATATATATATATATATATATATATATATCCAGATGTAAGGAACAAACAGGTTTAAAATCCCGAGTTCTCTGGTATTTTATTTTTTAAAGTGCTCAATAAAACATAGATCGTACAACAATATAGTTAAATTAATTTTTTTATTTAAAATTTATTTAATTTACATTGCGATACAGAAATTTCTATGTTTCCAGATTTATCTCGTCATCAGGCAACGTTCAATAACTATGGTGAAAACGATTTAGATTTGAATTTAGAAAACAATACGTTTCCTTTATAACATATAAATAATTTAATATAGTGAGGAAAGGCATACAAATTTAGATTCTATTCTCTCTTTAAATTAATTAATCAGAATGAAGATCGACTCTAAATTTGAAAATATAGGTTATATGTTGGGAGATGCAGGTTTTTTTTTTCGCAGTAGGGAAAATTTCATTTTATTAGGTTAGACTCTAGACTGCTTACATCTGTCATGAAAGCAAGGACATTGGCTACGAAGGTAATTCTCTTAGATTTCTACGCATCTCAGCTATTTTAAAAACAAAAAAAAAGAAAAACACTTTTCATTTTATAATTTTGATCTGACTTAATGTGACTTTTCGCATGATTAAACTATTTTTATTCGTTTTTTAACAGTTCTTCATATATTCTTAACTTGCATAAATTGTAATATCTATTAAATTAATATTGAATCTAAGAAATATATGAGAATTTGTAGCCAATGATGCATCCATAATACCGGATGTGAGCAGTCTAGACTCTAATCGAATAAAATGGCATTTTCCCGTATTAATATGAATATAATTATTTAATTATATATATATTTTGGCAGCATTTTTTCATTAATGCAGGTTTCATTGAATAATATAGATAAGTTCTGTCTATTAATTTTGTGTAGGATCCGTTCATACCGTCTGATATACTTGAAAATAAATTGAAAATATTAGTCCATCCCTACCGTGGCGGATGGCCGAAGACAGTGACAAAATAGTGACGTTGTGGTCCCTGATCTGATTACAGGCATTTGAGTACGTTATTGGAAATATCAAAATTGATTGTATTCAAACCAGGTTTAAATTGTTTAATGTAGATTGCTTCGACGATTTTTAGTTTCTGTTTATTATTTTCTTGTTGGAGTATGTACGTGTTATCAACGAGCGTTTTTCTCAGAAGTGTGCGTTGATAACCGTGTTGTTTTAAATGACGGAATATATTTGAATTTTCAATTTAATTCTCTTTATTGTT